>OY992889.1:7301861-7554602 GCA_963921405.1 Cepaea hortensis | reverse complement strand
GCACTACAACACTCTAACGAATACCTGGGAGCATCTGGAATACCACAACATATATTTTTCCTCACTGCAAGTGTAAGTAGTGTAACGCGGGCCCTATCCGTCAGATTTGAGGTGCAAAGTCTATATTCAGTAATAATATATAAGGAATGTGCACCTCAAAGGAGTGATAACTCCTTGATTTTTTATATCTTTTTCTTTTTTAAATTAGGCGTGATTAAGTGACCACTCGGGGTGTAGGGGAAGATATGCCTGGTGACGTGGTGGTGTGTATAACATAAACAATACAACATAAAACATTAATGATTCAAAGAGAAGATATACAAATAATTTTAATACAGGGAAAACATACATAGAATACAATGAACATTAAATGAGAAGAGTGGTAGATACATTATCAGGTTGTACTTATCGCTTTATATACAAATATGACAAGGAAGCACAATGTTGCTGGTGCATATAGATATGTGTCCCGTGGGTCTTAAACCCCATATTGTTTCCCTCACCCGCCTCTTGGGTGGTGAGGATATTCAAGAACTTGTCCTTGTCCAAGATACTGTGATTCTTGGTCAGAACTTTGGTGCTCGTCTTCGCGTAAGAACCAAAATAAGTTTTGCTACACAGTGATACTATCCCATCCCCTTTGTACTCTAGTTTGAAAAGACCAGATGTTCTTTTTCTCATAAGCTTTGATGTCCTGACAGATAGCAGTACTAGGGGTAGTTCTATGAGCAGAGCAGACTTCAGACAGGAACCACTGATTGTAGACTATCATATTCTTCTCGTAGGTGTGGTCTAACCACCCCAGAGAATGAATCGGCGCTAAGAGCCAAGTAGAGAGAGAGAGTCAGTGTCCATTTCGGTGAGTTGGTAGTCATTTTTAGAGACAAATTTGTCATTTCTATAAATGATCCTCCCATATATATTTCGTCGTCCCGTAATCTATTTGCAGATGACTGCACAGTACATACAAACGCTACTGATTGTAATGTGCTAGAATAATCATCCTTGCAATAGGAAATAAATAGTGTAGTTAACTAAAGCCATGCAAAACACATGCAAATTAACATTCCTAAAACAAAATCTATGTTAATGGTAACCAGGCAAAGACTCCACACTCTAAACTTGCAGAGAACTCTTCAGCTGCACATTGGTAGCATGCCAGTAGAAAGTGTAACCAAGCACAGGGCGCTGGGTCTAATCATTGATCAAAATCTAACATTTCATTCCCAGGTTCATGCTCTAGTTAAACAAATAGCCAAAAAAAAGTATATAAACTTGCCAAAATTAAAAATTTCCTTGACGAAAACACAAGAAAGATATTCAATGCTTCACACATACAAGCACATATTGATTATTGTCCCACAATCTGGGATGGATGCTCCAAATAATAAAACACCATCATTTACTCCAGAAAGGGCAGTGTGCTTAATTAATGGTGAAAAGCTTAACGACAATTCTAACCTACATGAAGTCTTCAGTTACTGCCACTCCACAAACCCCTACTTTATAATAAGGCTAAACTAATTCGCGAATGCTGTCACAATGTGTTAAAAGGCAATGTCCCTTTGACACTTGGCCAGAAGAGGTGGTTGCAGCCGCACAAAAACAGTCTGAGAAATTATCGCTAAAAACATACAAGTCGTACAAAAGGGAGGATTCATAGGTGCTTTTTTAGGACCAATCGTTAAAGTTCTGAAATGTGTGTTGGGCTTGTAATGAAGAAAATGATCCTGATCGACCCCTGGGTGCTAGGAAAAAAAACCATGTAACACCCAACACACTAACGGATAGCCTACAGGACTTCAGCAAATGCAATAAGTCTTGGACAGAACCAAACTACCACCCGGTGACAAAGCCCGATTATATCAATAATCGGACTGACCGGAGATATTGCTCATCTGAATAAGTACAGAAAATGATAAAAATAGTGGTATTTCAATTGCGCCTGCGCTCCCACCTATGCTACATCCTACATGTGTCTTCACAAAATTCATCTAGAGTAAAGCTCAACAGGGTCTTCTTTCCCCGCTGATTCTATCAAGCCCATTCCCTTGGCTGTGGGATTGCTAGATAGTAGATAGGGACAGTGGGAATCTCGTAGTTAAACCCGGACTTGAATCGAGACCATATGATTGGATATTTACTGATGTATAAATTCATGCACAATTGAAAAACAGACTTGAATTGAAACTGGACGATTGGATGTCTCTTTATGTATAAATTCAGGTATAGTTAAAGAATGATAGAGCTTGATGAATGGATGTGACAGGCATGTGTGACTGTATTCGAGCTGTTGGCTATTTGTGATATGATTTGAGATGGGAGATTGCAAGGACTGTTTGAGAGACGAACGATTCTGTGTAAATATATCAACAAAGGCAGACCCAGTGTGTGGCGGTCTGTGAGAATCGTTGCCCAACTGGAACCATGTGTAGTATTAGTGTAGAATGTGTAGTGAGCAAAAGTGTGGTGAGATGGCTCTTTAACCACATTGTAAATAATAAATATTGTACAGGATGCATTTCCTGCTAGTCTCTGAGTGGAGTTATTCATAACATTATTATTTATCTGTCTGAGACGAGTGTGTGAGGGCTGCAAGATAGCCAGATCTTTGACAGGAACCCTATCGCACATTCAGCACATTAATTTGTATAACTCCGAGACGAAATTGGTGCGTACATTTGAAGCTGTACCATGGAAGCTGGGATGAAAATTCTGATCAAGGAAGAGGTCATAAACATAGTGAACAAGAATGAATGGTGTTGGCTGTATGACTTTAAGACATCCACCTGGGGTGACATGAAGAGGTATCAGACTTTGGCTATGTCAACCACGTGGAAACATGTTAGCGAACAAACATACCCTGCACTGACACATGTATCATGCCAAGATGGTGACTCACCATGGGAGGTGTTGTCTGACCCCGATAAAATCCATTCAAGGATGCTGAAGATGATGGTAACAGATGACGAGAACATTGAACTTGAGCCTTATCCCTCACCGTCGTTTCAGTTTTTGACTGCGGTGTGCCCAAACACAATGTCAATGACACAGCTGGACGCAATGGAGCAGCCACATTTTGCACAGGTTGACAATCTGATGCTGGATTTCATTTTTTGGATCAAATATAAGAATAAATGAGCCACCATGTCCTACAATTCAGTTAAAGGTGTGTTGTATGCAAGCATGGTTGTCTTAGCAAACATAAAGCTGGGAGAAAAGGAGCATCGTTAGTAGACAGGTTGACAACTAAACACTGGATTACTCATTTGTGTTGACATGACAATATAAATGTAGCTGCCCACGAAAGCATCCGTGGGACCTGACTTAGAGATGTTCAGCCATATCTCTTAGCTGAGTGCCGCATACCAAGCGTCTGGACCTATAAAATCATGTACTACTGTCAGACTCCCCGCCTGACAGTGTCTACAGTGTGGCTCTCGCGACCAGCGAAAATTGGCCCACCGGAGATATTGCTCGTCTGAATAAGTAAAGAAACGATAAAAGTATTGGTATTTCAATTGCGCTTGTGCTCCCACCTATGCTACACCCTACATTTATCTTCACAAAGTCGGACTAAACCCTTCATGTGTCTTCACAAAGTCGGACTAGAGTCAAGCTCAACAGGGTCTTCTTTCCCCGCTGATTCTATCAAGTCCATTCCCTCGGCTGTGGTTTTGATAGATAGTAGATAGGGACAGTGGAAATCTCATACTTAAAACCACAGACTTTAATTGAGACCATATGATTGTGTATTTATTGATGTATAAATACATTTACAGTTAGAAAAACAGACTTGAATTGAAACTGGATGATTGGATATTTCTTTATGTATAAATTCATGTATAGTTAAAGAACGATATAGATTGACGAACGGATGTGACAGGAGTGTGTGACTGCATTTGATCCGTTGGCTATTTGTGATATGCTTGTGAGATAGCAGATTGCACCGACTGTTTGAAAGACGAACGATTCTGTGTAAATATACCAACAAAAAACGCACCCAGTGTGACGGTCTGCGAGAATCATTGCCTGACTGAAATCATGTGTAGTATTGGTGTTTATTGTGTAGTGAGCGAAAGTGTGGTGAGATGACTCTTTAACCATATTTTAAATAATAAATATTGTACAGGAAGCATTTCCTGCTAGTCTCCGAGTGGAATTATTCATAACATTATTATTTATCTGTCTGAGACGAGTGTGTGAGGGCTGCAAGATAGCCAGACCTTTGACAAGAAACTTATCGCACATTCAGCACATTAATTTGTATAACTCAGAGAAGAGATTGGTGCGTACATTTGAAGCCGTTTTTACCATGGAAGCTGGGATGAAAATTCTGATCAAGGACGAGGTTATACACATAGTGAGCAAGAATAAATGGTGTTGGCTGTATAACTTTAAGACATCCACCTGGGGTGACATGAAGAGGCATCAGACTTTGGCTACATCAACCACGTGGAAACATGTTAGCAAACCAACATACCCTGCACTGACACATGTATCATGCCAAGATGGCGACTCACGATGGGAGGTGTTGTCTGAACCCGATAAAATCCATTCAAGGATGCTGAAGATGAGGGTAATAGATGACGAGAACATTGAATTTGAGCCTTATCCCTCACCGCCGTTTCAGCTTTTGACTGTGGTGTGCCCAAACACAATGTCAAGGACACGGCTGGACGCAATGGAGCAGCCACATTTTGCACAGGTTGACAATCTGATGCTGGATTTTACTTTTTTTGGATCAAATATAAGAATAAATTAGCTACCATGTCCTACAATTCAGTTAAAGGTGTGTTGTGTGCAAGCCTGGTTGTCTTAGCAAACACACAACTGGGAGAAAAGGAGCATCGTTAGTAGATAGGTTGACAACTAAACACTGGATTACTCATTTGTGTTGACATGAAAATATAAATTTAGCCGCCCACGAAGCAAACAACAGACTACAGACGTATATGGCAAGAGCAGATATGTTGTGAGTCTGAATATCAATTTTTCATTCATTAGGACTGCAATTTTTCATCCATTAGGACTGCAATCTTTCTTTCATGCAAGGCTTGATGCCTTCAATGTTTCTTTATGTATAAATTCATGTATTGTTAAAAACACAGATTTGAATCAAAACTGGATTGGATATTTCTTTATGTATAAATTTGAGTGATACCTTGCCCTCTTTATAGACAAAAGTATGTGGATTGGAATTAGGCCAGAATTCCATCACACAATGCCTTCAGAGACCATGTGTTGCCCATGCAGCATGATCTCTCTCTCGGCCTTGCCATGTTAACTCCAGAGGAAAGGATAACCAGTACGTCTGGAACAAGGTAGGCTGCAGATGCTGCGGCTAAGCATCAAACCTCCAAGGGCAGGAGGTGGGAGACGGTCAGGCCCTCACATCCATGGGACCTGACTTAGAGATGTTCAGCCATATCTCTTAGCTGAGTGTGCAACGAAGTCAACTCAACTGATAACTCATAACATGAGTGGAGTCTGGCGGATGATCTTTACAAATATACTTTATTCATGTTGATGACCGCTGGAATTAGTGTGGCACCCTTTCTGCTCGGTATCTTGATGGTAACTGCCCCTTTGACAACAAACCACGTCATGAATTGAGCATCTCTCCTCTCATTCGACCCCGATGCTCAATCGTGCTGTAGTATTTCCCACCTAAATACTACCAAAACCCCTTCCTCTGTTACACCTCCCTATGTTTTTCTAAAGAATTTTTCCTCTAAAGGAAAAATTCTTTACTCCCAACTCTCTTACTCTATTCCCTCTTTATCCTTAACTCCCACATTTCCACTAATCTTCCTCAAACCAACTCAAATTTGAGTATATTTTACATCATTTAACCGTTCTCCCTGTCGTATTTTCAATCTAGTACCCTACTATAAACTATTTCTTCGATTTTGCTTTGTACAATATATCATACCAGGTATGGTAACTCTTTTAAACCAAACAGTCTTTCCTACAGTTCCCAAACCTCCCCAAAGCACTTTATGTTAAGTAACTAAATCTATTTCTTCAAACTATATAGTCATCCACTATATATATATATTTCTGGTCCCTTCTTGGCTCGTTTCTGTATCAAATATACATATTATAAGAAGAATAGTTCATATAATCGTTATTGTACACATGGCCTTATAAAATTCCTCGCATGCTCACAACACAAGACAACCAGAACAACAACGTACTTAGAAAAAACAAAGAAGGGGTGCGCACCCAGTGATAAGCATAAAGGATGAAAAGACAACGTGATCACATTTACATAAAGCAATGCATAGTCCACACAACCACATTTACCTCCCTTGCCAATAAAAAAAATTGTACAACAATTTTTTTTTTTTTCAAAATACGTATGAAAATAAATCTCTGTTCTCTATAAACCAAGTTGACATACGTTTTCTTAACATTTATATATATATATATATATATATATATATATATATATATAACCTTTATATTGCCATCCACAATCTTGTCCATATTTCCGTCACCTCACCTTTCACCATGAGCCAATGTTCATATTCTATGAACATTATCAATTTAATTAACGCTGGTTTTTCACAGCACCTATTTCTTGCCCCCTCACTTCTCATAATATTTATATAAACACTCCCATTTATATGCTGCCATTCACAGTCTCCCCCCTCCTATAATGCTGACTTTAATGTAGCTCCTATTTTCTAACATTTCATATCCATAAGAACCTCTTCATTACGACTATCTACATGTCTCTCTATTAGCCCTCAGTATGTGTCTCTCTGTTAGCCCTCATATTATTTTCTTTATTCCAGCCAACACCATAACTACTTGAAAATTAACTTACTTAATTAAATTTATAACTATGTAACCTAATACACCAAACAACTTAATTAACTTAAACGAAATAAAGTCAAAACAAGATATCCCCCCCCCCCCCCCAACTCATTCAAAGAAAACAGATTTTAAAATAATACAACATGCATCTTATCAAACCAAAATAAAATTTTCTAATACTACCTAACACCATTGGTCTCTTTTACGGACCAACAGTTTGTACGTAAAAGTCTAAGAACACAATAACCCTATTCTAAAATTAAGTAACAACAATCATGTTACAAAAGCAAATTAAGCAAAGAAAAAAAACATATTATATATTAAGTATTACAAACTCAGACTCAATAACACAAGTGTCTTCTCGCTAAAGAGAAGTTCTTCAAAAAAAATAATAACTCACATATAATTATCTACCTAAAGTAACCAAGTCACTCTATTGTTTTTATAAGCAGAAAATTAAAACCATTCACCGCCAGGTCTATATATATATCTATATCTGTTATTTACAGACCAAATTCTGTTCTTTTCGTATAAGCCTTTAACTATCAATGGCCGTATTATCTACTCCCCAATTGCTTCTTGTGGACAAATTCCTATAACTACTTAATCATTACCATTCACCACGATATTCCTAGCACCAGTAAAAACTTGTCTATTTACTATATAGTACAACTACCTGCTGTACCATTGATTAACTTATCCATCCAATAAGAAACCAAAACAACCAGCAATTCCGTCACTGAGAGAACAAAAATATATATATATCTCAGTCGAACCTACATCCATTGCTTGACTATTCCTCCAGCTCATTTATAAAAAGTACCAACAGAAGCCTTTTCCATTTCCACCGTCTCACACACTTCATCAGGTACCTCTTTCCTTACAGCCTGAAACTTACATCTTGCAATCTGCAATATTTTCTATCAATTTATCTCCTACGTTTCCACTTCTTCAACAACTCCAAGTTTCTCTGTATCAATGCTATCTCTACATCAATATCATCCTCCCCGTATAATCTATCATCCTCCTCCATACTACTACTTGACTCTGATTTCTCATCCATTTCTTCTTCTTCATCTGTATTTCTCTCGTTAGCAGCCGCTAATCTCTTCCGTTCAATATCCCATCTAATTTGTCTATCACTATTTCTTAAGGAAAGGATCTTTCTAGTAAAGGCATTTCTTCACCACTTGTTGAATACTCTCTAATTCTCCTCTGTCTTTTCACTTCTCTTTCTCTTTGTTTATCCATCCTTCTTTTTGTTGCTTGTCTAGTATTTTTAAACGGAGCACTTACTTCTTCTTCCATAGACTCTATACTATCACAATGGGTCTCATTCAACCTTTCTCCCACTATCGTTTTCGGTATTGTTTGTTCTTGAGTATCATCGTAACCTGAAGCCGTTTTTAACTTGTGTGTCGGATCTTTTCTAAAAGCTGGGGTTATTGTAGTTCCCCTAACGAGTCGTTCATCTAAGTATCCGGTGTCTGAACAATAATTATTATTATAATTATCATTTTCCTTCTCATCATCATCTCTTCTTAAGTGTTCCACGTGTGCCCTTGCCACATGTCCCGTCACCTGGTTCTTAATATTATACGACACATTACCTAGCCTTTCTATGACATAATAACCTGGGACCCAACGATCATCAAACTTAGAGTTCCTTCTATGCTTTTTGTAATACACTCTATCTCCTACTTTAAACTCCTGTAACTTTGTATTCAGGTTTTTGTACTTTTTCTGTCTTTCTCTAGCTTTACTTATATTATTCTTCAACCTCATATGTGCTTTATGCATTTCCTGTATAATGGTCTCCTGAAAGTCTTCTCCCATATACTTCCGTCTTGGTTTTAAGAGATTATCTATTGGTAACACTGGTTCTCTCCCGTGTATTAAATAAAATGGTGAAAAGCCTGTGCTCACATTTTGATTTGAACGTATGGCGCTAAGCGCTGGTCCCAAAAATAAATCCCAGTCTTTTTCATGTTCATCCACAATCTTTGCTATAATATCATATAACGTACGGTGTTGTCGTTCGTTCCTAGCATTTGAAGAAGGTCTATAGTATGAGGTCTTTACATGTTTTATATTTAAATCCTTCAACAATTTTTCAAATTTCTTATTTACAAATTCTCTACCATTATCTGTGAGTATAATCTGTGGACAACTAAATCTTGGTACAAACTCCTGTAAAAAAATATTAATGACAGTATCAGCGCTCTTATCTGGAATTGCATAAACTTCCGGCCAAAGACTGTAAACGTCTACTATATGAATTAAATATACATTCCCTGACAATGTTCTAGGGTGAGGACCCGATATATCTAAACTGATTTTCTGCATAGGGAACTGAGGAATATCTGTATCTTGTAAAGGACACTTAATTGTTTTCATATTCCTTAATCTGCATCTTTCACACGTATCCACATATTTACAAGCAGATCTAAATAAGTTTGGCCAATAATATTTACTCGTAAGTGCTTTCACCAATTTATCCCGCCCGAGATGTCCATTATCATTGTGATAAGCTTTTAAAACTTCATTTTCTAAATGTTTTGGGATATATTTCCTTAGCTGTTCGTTCCTTTCACACATATAGTATAACTGTCCATCCTCTTGTAAAACCAAAAAATTCTTCTTATATTTGTTCTCCTCCATTTCACTTAATTTCTGTTTTATTTGTAAGACTTTTGGATCTAATTCCTGTTCTTCTTTCATATTAAACTGTGCTAAATGTGGGTCTTCTTCCAGTCCATGTTCAGCCTCCTGATCCGACGGTAAACTCTCAAAATCTTCTCCATTTATTATGGCAGAATCTAAAATATTTACTTGCCAGTTTCGATCGTCAATCTCTGGTTCTCCTTCATCTTCTGTGTCACCTGACGACTGTGGATAGGGAATCCTAGATAATAAATCAGCGCATGTGTTAATCCTACCTGGAATGTACTCAATTTTCGTATTGTATCCCTGTAAATTCAATGCCCACGTCTGTATTTTCCTGTTCTGCACTGGAGCTTCTAAAAAAGACTTTAAAGGCATATGATCAGTTCTAATAACAAAATTTGCGTTATGTAAGTAGTAATTTAGTTTCTGAAGGGCATAATGAATGGCGTACGCTTCTTTTTCAATAGTCGTCCATTTGCGTTGAGATTTGCTAAGTTTATGAGATAAGAAGTAAATTGGCCTTTCATTTTTAACCCCTGGTATTCCAGACTCTTTTCCTTCATATGGTTGAACCAAACATGCTCCTATTGCATTGTCCGAAGCATCTGTGTACAGTATTAACTGTTTGTTTAAATCTGGATGCGTCAATAATGGTACCAGTGTTAAGCTGTTTTTTAAATATTCGAACGCTTTTTGGCACTCATCATCCCACTTAAATCTAGCGTATTTGCCTGTTAAATTTGTAATAGGTTCTGCTATCTTTGAAAACGCCGGGACAAACCGCCTATAATATGCACAAGTTCCTATAAACGCCCGCACTTCCTTAACATTAGTTGGAGGAGGTAACTCCTTAATAACCTTTATCTTTTCCTGGTCTGGTTTTATTCCGTCTCTATTTATAATATAACCCAAATATTTTGTTTCTGTCTTTAAAAACTGGCACTTACTAAGTTTCAATTTAACGTCATGTACCCTTAATCTATCGAATACCAATCTAATATGTTTTAAATGATCAGCTACATCTCCTGTCGTAAAAATCAGAATATCGTCTATATAGGCTAGTGCAAACCTTTGCATACCTTCTAATACTTCATTTATTAAGAGCATGTAGTGAGATGGCGCAGTTTTGACTCCAAAAGGCATACGTAAAAATTCATAAGAACCCATATGAGTACAGAAAGCACTTTTCCTTTGCGCGTCTGCTGACATCGGGATACACCAAAATCCTGCTCTTGCGTCCAACGTCGTGAAAAATGTAGCGCCATTAAGCAACCCCAAAATATCATCGATCACTGGCAGTGGATATGCTACATTTTTAGTAATTTTGTTCAACACCCGATAGTCGCAACAGAATCGACTCGAACCATCAGGTTTGGCTACAATTACCACCGGAGATGACCACTCTGATTTTGATCTTGTGATTATCCCTGCTTTCAACATTTCTTCTATTGCCTTTTCTACAATTTCTCTATTTCTTAAGGGAGTTCTATATGGTTTTAAGCTAATCGGCGGATGGTCTCCCGTATCTATCTCCATTGTTACCGTTTTTGTCTTACCTAACTCTAAATCACTAATTGCAAACACATCCTGATTCTCCTTTATAAACTGTTCCAACACTTCTTTATTTTCTGGTGAAGTCTTTAACTGTGCCAACAATTCCTGTTCTCTTGTCTTTTTATCTATTGAATGTATTTGTGCTGTATTTCTTTTGAATGGATGGATCAATTCATCCATTCGTGTGTTTCCTCTACTTTCGCGTCCGCGTCTGTTATTACTTCTTTCACTAGAAGATTGTGAACAACTAGTTCCCGGCATTTCTACTCTATCTGTTGCCAATATTTCACTAACGTTACGTTCTAGTTTTGCTACTACACACCCTCTGTATGATTTAATTTCTCTACCTGTGTTGTTAATCACCATAACTGGAAAGGTTAAGTGTTTATCTAACGCTATTATTCCATCCGGAACTTCCAAACCAGGTTCATCAATTACTTCTTCTTGTAATTCAGTGACTCTGACTGTGTCTCCTGCTACGTAATATGGGTTTCTCTTTAGCTTTACTTGTATCAAATTAATCGACTGTGGCTTTAACGTCGTGGACATTTTAACTCTCACTAGTGCTGATATATGCATGTCTTCCTCCATATCTACATAGACGTCCTTAAATTTTAATTTGTGTAAATCAAAGAAAAGTCTTACTCCATTTTTTATCAAAAAATCTCTTCCTAACAGCATGTTTCTATTTAAATCTTTCACTACATGAAAAAGATGTCTTACGTTGACCCCTCCTAGTTTGAAATTTATCATCGTTTGCCCAATTACTTGTAAATTCTGTCCCGTAACGGAGTGAAGATTATTATGACTCCTAAATATCCTACAATTTCTCACTATTCTGTATAGAAAACTTTCTTTTACTACACTAACCTGAGCTCCCGAATCAATTAATGTACGAATTCTATACTTTCCTACTTCTATAATACAAGAACTATAATCTGTTTTATTTTCTATAAACTGCTTGACTTCATCTAGTTGAAAATGTTCTCTGTTCGTCCTAGTATACCTGTTATTAACGTATTCTTTAAACCTTGGAACCTTATTATTTCCCTTCCTACTCCAGGTCCCATTCAATAGGTAGGGCGCCGGTTTTCCTGCGTTGTTCTTGTACCTATAAAATTTCTGTGTCTATCTTCTACATTCCTATTTAACCTATTGCCATTTCTACTCTGTGTATTCGATTGGACACGCCTATTTCCACAAAAACGAGCCATGTGTCCCCGCTGACCGCAAGAATAACAGACTATATTTGTGTTATTTGTGTTACCTACCGTCCCAGTTGTAGGATACCTCATTTGTCTCCTTTCCTCATACTCATTTCTATTTCTGCCTTGTACCATCTGTACACCTCCCCTCCTATTCCATCCGAACCTTGCTTGTCCTATCTCCATGGGCTCCTCAACTCTATCCTCTCGACTAGTTCCCATTTCTCGCCCTGTTCTCAATCTAAACCTACGTCTCAAATTTTCTTCTTGTACTGCAATATCTACAGCCTGCGACAACCTCTCAGGGTTCTCCCTCATCAACTTAAATTTCAAACCATCGGATTTTATGCCATCCACAAAAATGCCGACTAACATCCTCTCCACCTCTTCTCCTCGTACATTGTCCCAAGAATGCCTCTTCAGCCAGGTTAATTAATCTATCGCTGAACAATTGTACCGTCTCTCCGTTGTTTTGTTTAGCCTGTCTCAACACCGAAAATGCATGTTGTGGATCCGTTATTTCCGCATACTTCCGTGCTAGGTCTTCCTTGAATTGTTCCCATGTCTCATCCACTCTAGCCTCTAACTTTCTTCTTATATGATCCGAAACCGGTTCCGTTGCCGCCTGATAAGCCAGTCTCATTCTCTCTTCATCTGTTGCTGAGACCAAATACGCATATTTTTCTATGGAAGTGACCCATTTCTTAAAGTCTCTAGCCTGTCCACTAAACTTCACAATTTCTGTTGTCATTCCTTGTTGTTTAATAACCATATTAAGTCTGCCTACTGCTGTTCCTACCCCCGTCAAAACTTGTGCCAAGGTGTCTTGTTCCGCCATGCTGAAATGTACTTAAACAGAGCAAGCAAACAACTTCACAATCGTAATTTCCTAATTTAAGAAACACAAATCAAATCACTTATTTCTTAATAACAGTTCAATCAGTTATCAGGTTTATAAATTTACGTACTTCTGTTTCTCGATCCCAGCACGAGGTATTTTCCTAGACTCGCCGTCAGATTACACTCAACGCTGTAGTAGTTGAACCCAATCGCGCCTCAGACAGTTCGTTCGCTCTTCTCAGGTTACTCAAACTAGGATTCTGCGTCAGCTGAAATTCAGTCGCGGAGTTCAGGTAGCGGAGTATGTCTCTTCTCCCAGGTAACTTCGTCTCTTGGGATGCCTGGATAAATTTCAACCCCTGGTAAGGTCCCGACCAGTCTTCTGGCTTCTGACTTCGCCCCGGGTGGGGTACCTCATCGATGTCTTGAGATAGCGAGCGGCTCTCAACTGTAGTGGAGTCCCGAGACAATCTGACTCGTCAACAAAACATTAGGCAATCCATGAAGTAATGCCTTATTTATTTGCTGTCTCGATCTTCTTTTTTTTTCAGTTGTTAGCGTTCAGAACGAAACCTATTAACCTTGAGGCTGAACTCCTGCTCGCTCGAGATATCGGTTAGACGGCTTGACCTTCAGGACAACTTCTGACACGTCCGTTAGATAAACGGATAAGAGGAATCGCCAAGTATGGTGTCCACAGTTGACGCTCGCCGGTTTGATAACGATCTCAGGTGTCGCAATTCGTTATGGCCAGTGAAACTTTTCTCCTGACGCCAGCAAAATTTTGACAGCCAGCAGCAGTCCTGAAAAAGACTTACAGACGACCACCCCTGGGCGGGCTTTTGGTCGCTGTATTTTTCGCTGATACGTTATTGGCCATTTTTTCACTGCGCCTTGTTACATTCAATGGTTGTTCAAAAGCGTGCTGAAATTATTTCTGGCGACTGAGATAAACGGAGCACGGATCATCGTCTTAGTTTTTGGCCTCCGCGATGTTATACGGCATGACTTCTCATTACACCAGGTTCGAATCCTGTGTCGTGGGCACCATTTCGCTTGTTGTAACGAAGTCAACTCAACTGATAACTCATAACATGAGTGGAGTCTGGCGGATGATCTTTACAAATATACTTTATTCATGTTGATGACCGCTGGAATTAGTGTGGCACCCTTTCTGCTCGGTATCTTGATGGTAACTGCCCCTTTGACAACAAACCACGTCATGAATTGAGCATCTCTCCTCTCATTCGACCCCGATGCTCAATCGTGCTGTAGTATTTCCCACCTAAATACTACCAAAACCCCTTCCTCTGTTACAAGTGCCACATACCAAGTGTCTGGACCTGACAGTGTCTACAGCGTGGCTCTCGCGACCAGCGAAAATTGGCCCGCCGGAGATATTGCTCGTCTGAATAAGTAAAGAAACGATAAAAGTATTGGTATTTCAATTGCGCTTGTGCTCCCACCTATGCTACACCCTACATTTATCTTCACAAAGTCGGACTAAACCCTTCATGTGTCTTCACAAAGTCGGACTAGAATCAAGCTCAACAGGGTCTTCTTTCCCCGCTGATTCTATCAAGTCCATTCCCTCGGCTGTGGTTTTGATAGATAGTAGATAGGGACAGTGGAAATCTCATACTTAAAACATCAGACTTTAATTGAGACCATATGATTGTATATTTATTGATGTATAAATACATTTATACAGTTAGAAAAACAGACTTGAATCGAAACTGGATGATTGGATATTTCTTTATGTATAAATTCATGTATAGTTAAAGAACGATAGAGCTTGATGAACGGATGTGACAGGAGTGTGTGACTGCATTTGATCCGTTGGCTATTTGTGATATGCTTGTGAGATGGGAGATTGCACCGACTATTTGAGAGACGAATGATTCTGTGTAAATATACCAACAAAGACGCACCCAGTGTGACGGTCTGCGAGAATCGTTGCCTGACTGGAATCATGTGTAGTATTGGTGTGGATTGTGTAGTGAGCGAACATGTGGTGAGATGACTCTTTAACCACATTGTAATTAATATTGTACAGGAAGCATTTCCTGCTAGTCTCCGAGTGGAGTTATTCATAACATTATTATTTATCTGTCTGAGATGAATGTGTGAGGGCTGCAAGATAGCCAGATCTTTGACAGGAACCCTATCGCACATTCAGCACATTATTTTGTATAACTCCGAGACGAGATTGGTGCATACATTTGAAGCTGTACCATGGAAGCTGGGATGAAAATTCTGATCAAGGAAGAGGTCATAAACATAGTGAACAAGAATGAATGGTGTTGGCTGTATGACTTTAAGACATCCACCTGGGGTGACATGAAGAGGCATCAGACTTTGGCTACGTCAACCACGTGGAAACATGATAGCGAACAAACATACCCTGCACTGACACATGTATCATGCCAAGATGGTGACTCACCATGGGAGGTGTTGTCTGACCCCGATAAAATCCATTCAAGGATGCTGAAGATGATGGTAACAGATGACGAGAACATTGAACTTGAGCCTTATCCCTCACCGTCGTTTCAGTTTTTGACTGCGGTGTGCCCAAACACAATGTCAAGGACACAGCTGGACGCAATGGAGCAGCCACATTTTGCACAGGTTGACAATCTGATGCTGGATTTCATTTTTTGGATCAAATATAAGAATAAATGAGCCACCATGTCCTACAATTCAGTTAAAGGTGTGTTGTATGCAAGCATGGTTGTCTTAGCAAACATAAAGCTGGGAGAAAAGGAGCATCGTTAGTAGACAGGTTGACAACTAAACACTGGATTACTCATTTGTGTTGAGATGACAATATAAATGTAGCTGCCCACGAAAGCATCCGTGGGACCTGACTTAGAGATGTTCAGCCATATCTCTTAGCTGAGTGCCGCATACCAAGCGTCTGGACCTATAAAATCATGTACTACTGTCAGACTCCCCGCCTGACAGTGTCTACAGTGTGGCTCTCGCGACCAGCGAAAATTGGCCCACCGGAGATATTGCTCATCTGAATAAGTAAAGAAACGATAAAAGTATTGGTATTTCAATTGCGCTTGTGCTCCCACCTATGCTACACCCTACATTTATCTTCACAAAGTCGGACTAAACCCTTCATGTGTCTTCACGAAGTCGGACTAGAGTCAAGCTCAACAGGGTCTTTTCCCCCCGCTGATTCTATCAAGTCCATTCCCTAGGCTGTGGTTTTGATAGATAGTAGATAGGGACAGTGGAAATCTCATACTTAAAACCACAGACTTTAATTGAGACCATATGATTGTGTATTTATTGATGTATAAATACATTTACAGTTAGAAAAACAGACTTGAATTGAAACTGGATGATTGGATATTTCTTTATGTATAAATTCATGTATAGTTAAAGAACGATATAGATTGACAAACGGATGTGACAGGAGTGTGTGACTGCATTTGATCCGTTGGCTATTTGTGATATGCTTGTGAGATGGCAGATTGCACCGACTGTTTGAAACACGAACGATTCTGTGTAAATATACCAACAAAAACGCACCCAGTGTGACGGTCTGCGAGAATCATTGCCTGACTGAAATCATGTGTAGTATTGGTGTGGATTGTGTAGTGAGCGAAAGTGTGGTGAGATGACTCTTTAACCATATTTTAAATAATAAATATTGTACAGGAAGCATTTCCTGCTAGTCTCCGAGTGGAGTTATTCATAACATTATTATTTATCTGTCTGAGACGAGTGTGTGAGGGCTGCAAGATAGCCAGACCTTTGACAAGAACCTTATCGCACATTCAGCACATTAATTTGTATAACTCAGAGAAGAGATTGGTGCGTACATTTGAAGCCGTTTTTACCATGGAAGCTGGGATGAAAATTCTGATCAAGGATGAGGTTATACACATAGTGAGCAAGAATGAATGGTGTTGGCTGTATGACTTTAAGACATCCACCTGAGGTGACATGAAGAGGCATCAGACTTTGGCTACATCAACCATGTGGAAACATGTTAGCAAACCAACATACCCTGCACTGACACATGTATCATGCCAAGATGGCGACACACGATGGGAGGTGTTGTCTGAACCCGATAAAATCCATTCAAGGATGCTGAAGATGAGGGTAATAGATGACGAGAACATTGAACTTGAGCCTTATCCCTCACTGCCGTTTCAGCTTTAGACTGTGGTGTGCCCAAACACAATGTCAAGGACACAGCTGGACGCAATGGAGCAGCCACATTTTGCACAGGTTGACAATCTGATGCTGGATTTTACTTTTTTTGGATCAAATATAAGAATAAATTAGCCACCATGTCCTACAATTCAGTTAAAGGTGTGTTGTGTGCAAGCCTGATTGTCTTAGCAAACACAAAACTGGGAGAAAAGGAGCATCGTTAGTAGATAGGTTGACAACTAAACACTGGATTACTAATTTGTGTTGACATGAAAATATAAATTTAGCCGCCCATGAAGCAAACAACAGAATACAGACGTATATGGCAAGAGCAGATATGTTGCGAGTCTGAATATCAATGTTTCATCCATTAGTACTGCAATTTTTCATCCATTAGGACTGCAATCTTTCTTTCATGCAAGGCTTGATGCCTTCAATGTTTCTTTATGTATAAATTCATGTATTGTTAAAAACACAGATTTGAATCAAAACTGGATTGGATATTTCTTTATGTATAAATTTGAGTGATACCTTGCCCTCTTTATAGACAAAAGTATGTGGATTGAAATTAGGCCAGAATTCCATCACACAATGCCTTCAGAGACCATGTGTTGCCCATGCAGCATGATCTCTCTCTCGGCCTTGCCATGTTAACTCCAGAGGAAAGGATAACCAGTACGTCTGGAACAAGGTAGGCTGCAGATGCTGCGGCTAAGCATCAAGCCTCCAAGGGCAGGAGGTGGGAGACGGTCAGGCCCTCACATCCGTGGGACCTGACTTAGAGATGTTCAGCCATATCTCTTAGCTGAGTGCCACATACCAAGTGTCTGGACCTGACAGTGTCTACAGTGTGGCTCTCGCGACCAGCGAAAATTGGCCCGCCGGAGATATTGCTCGTCTGAATAAGTAAAGAAACGATAAAAGTATTGGTATTTCAATTGCGCTTGTGCTCCCACCTATGCTACACCCTACATTTATCTTCACAAAGTCGGACTAAACCCTTCATGTGTCTTCACAAAGTCGGACTAGAGTCAAGCTCAACAGGGTCTTCTTTCCCCGCTGATTCTATCAAGTCCATTCCCTCGGCTGTGGTTTTGATAGATAGTAGATAGGGACCGTGGAAATCTCATACTTAAAACATCAGACTTTAATTGAGACCATATGATTGTATATTTATTGATGTATAAATACATTTACAGTTAGAAAAAACAGACTTGAATCGAAACTGGATGATTGGATATTTCTTTATGTATAAATTCATGTATAGTTAAAGAACGATAGAGCTTGATGAACGGATGTGACAGGAGTGTGTGACTGCATTTGATCCGTTGGCTATTTGTGATGTGCTTGTGAGATGGCAGATTGCACCGACTGTTTGAGAGATGAATGATTCTGTGTAAATATACCAACAAAGACGCACCCAGTGTGGCGGTCTGCGAGAATCGTTGCCTGACTGGAATCATGTGTAGTATTGGTGTGGATTGTGTAGTGAGCGAACATGTGGTGAGATGACTCTTTAACCACATTGTAAATAATATTGTACAGGAAGCATTTCCTGCTAGTCTCCGAGTGGAGTTATTCATAACATTATTATTTATCTGTCTGAGATGAGTGTGTGAGGGCTGCAAGATAGCCAGATCTTTGACAGGAACCCTATCGCACATTCAGCACATTATTTTGTATAACTCCGAGACGAGATTGGTGCATACATTTGAAGCTGTACCATGGAAGCTGGGATGAAAATTCTGATCAAGGAAGAGGTCATAAACATAGTGAACAAGAATGAATGGTGTTGGCCGTATGACTTTAAGACATCCACCTGGGGTGACATGAAGAGGTATCAGACTTTGGCTATGTCAACCACGTGGAAACATGATAGCGAACAAACATACCCTGCACTGACACATGTATCATGCCAAGATGGTGACTCACCATGGGAGGTGTTGTCTGACCCCGATAAAATCCATTCAAGGATGCTGAAGATGATGGTAACAGATGACGAGAACATTGAACTTGAGCCTTATCCCTCACCGTCGTTTCAGCTTTTGACTGTGGTGTGCCCAAACACAATGTCAAGGACACAGCTGGACGCAATGGAGCAGCCACATTTTGCACAGGTTGACAATCTGATGCTGGATTTCATTTTTTGGATCAAATATAAGAATAAATTAGCCACCATATCCTGCAATTCAGTTAAAGGTGTGTTGTGTGCAAGCCTGGTTGTCTTAGCAAACACAAAACTGGGAGAAAAGGAGCATCGTTAGTAGATAGGTTGACAACTAAACACTGGATTACTCATTTGTGTTGACATGAAAATATAAATTTAGCCGCCCATGAAGCAAACAACAGAATACAGACGTATATGGCAAGAGCAGATATGTTGCGAGTCTGAATATCAATTTTTCATTCATTAGGACTGCAATTTTTCATCCATTAGGACTGCAATCTTTCTTTCATGCAAGGCTTGATGCCTTCAATGTTTCTTTATGTATAAATTCATGTATTGTTAAAAACACAGATTTGAATCAAAACTGGATTGGATATTTCTTTATGTATAAATTTGAGTGGTACCTTGCCATCTTTACAGACGAAAGTATGTGGATTGAAATTAGGCCAGAATTCCATCACACAATGCCTTCAGAGACCATGTGTTGCCCATGCAGCATGATCTCTCTCTCTCTGCCTTGCCATGTTAACTCCAGAGGAAAGGATAACCAGTACGTCTGGAACAAGGTAGCTGCAGATGCTGCGGCTAAGCATCAAGCCTCCAAGGGCAGGAGGTGGGAGACGGTCAGGCCCTCACATCTGGGAGGCCTGACTTAGAGACGTTCAGCCACATCTCTCAGCTGAGTGCCGTATACCAAGTGTCTGAAAGTTTATGAGCGTGTACATCTGTCATCGTGAGCGCCTGGACCTATAAAAGTTTGTACTACTGTCAGACTCCCCGCCTGACAGTGTCTACAGTGTGGCTCTCGCGAACAGTGAGAATTGGCTCGCAGGAGATATTTCTCGTCTTAATAAGTAAAGAAATGATAAAAGTAGTGGTATTTCAATTGCGCTTGCCCACATATGCTACACTCTACATGTATCTTCACAAAGTCGGACAACAACCTTCATGTATCTTCACAAAGTCTAACAAGATGCAAGCTCAACAGGGTCTTCTTTCCGTGCTGATTCTATCAAGCCCATTCCCTAGGCTGTGGTTTCGCTAGATAGCAGATAGGGACAGTGGGAATATCGTAGTTAAAAACCACAGACTTGAATCAAGACCATATGATTGGATATTTATTGATGTATAAATTCATGTAGTTTTAAAAAAAAACAGACTTCAATCGAAACTGGATGATTGGATGTCTCCTTATGTATAAATTCATGTTTAGTTATAAACATAAACTTGAATGAGACCGGATGATTGGATGTTGTTTTTAATGTATTTATGTATAAATTTATGTACTGTCAAGGACATAGACCCAATAAAGACTGATCAAATAAAAGTTTCTTTATCTATAAATTCATACATAGTAAAGGACACAGATTGAGGACACACAATTGAGGCTGGATGATTAACTATTTCTTTATATATATGTCCATGTTTAGTCAATGACACAGTCACGAATCAAGACTGGTTGATTAACTAATTTCTTTATATATACGAGTGTCATTCAGTAAGTTTATTCAATTTATTCTCAGCTAATAATGAAGATAGAAGCATTAAATTTTGCACACAGATGGCACATGCTGATTGTGTGCAACAAATTGCAACCCAACCGGCCAAATAATATGGCTGCCCTAAACCGTTGAAAGGGAATGTCATAACAACCTGTGTTACAAACAGAATTGTGATGGAATTTCTCGTTGCAGAGAAGGAAACTGTTGTGAACATTCTCAAGTGTCTATATGATGTGTATGAAAGTTTTGCAGTCGACAGGAGTACAGTCAATCGCTGGGTTAATAGAATCAAAGAATCAAGAAGTGGAGACACAAAGCTGTTTGTGAACATCCTGCCATAGCCACCAACGTAGAAATATTGAAATGTGCTGAGGGCATTATTTTTACTAATAAGTGAATCACTACCCAACAGTTGGCCTTACAGCTGTCAGTCAACAATGGTAGTGTAAATACAGTTATAAAACCTTGATTTTCTCATTCCCCACTACAACAGTACTATACTTTATTCCCCACTACAACAGTTCTATACTATATTCCCCATTACAACAGTTCTATACTAGATCCCCCACTACAACAGTTCTATACTATATTCCCCACTCCAACAGTTCTATACTATATTCCCCACTCCAACAGTTCTATACTATATTCCCCATTACAACAGTTCTATACTATATTCCCCATTACAACAGTTCTATACTATATTCCCCACTCCAAGAGTTCTATACTATATTCCCCACTCCAAGAGTTCTATACTATATTCCCCACTCCAACAGTTCTATACTATATTCCCCACTCCAACAGTTCTATACTAGATTCCCACTCCAACAGTTCTATACTATATTCCCCACTCCAACAGTTCTATACTATATTCCCCACTACAACAGTTCCATACTAGATCCCCCACTACAACAGTTCTATACTAGATCCCCCACTCCAACAGTTCTATACTATATTCCCCACTCCAACAGTTCTATACTAGATTCCCACTCCAACAGTTCTATACTAGATTCCCACTCCAACAGTTCTATACTATATTCCCCACTCCAACAGTTCTATACTATATTCCCCACTCCAACAGTTCTATACTATATTCCCCACTCCAACAGTTCTATACTAGATTCCCACTCCAACAGTTCTATACTATATTCCTCACTCCAACAGTTCCATACTAAATTCCCCACTCCAACAGTTCTATACTATATTCCTCATTCCAACAGTTCCATACTAAATTCCTCACTCCAACAGTTCTATACTACATTCCTCACTCCAACAGTTCCATACTAAATTCCCCACTCCAACAGTTCTATACTATATTTCTCACTCCAACAGTTCCATACTAAATTCCCCACTACAACAGTTCTATGCTATATTACCCACTCCAACAGTTCCATGCTCAGTTCCTCACTACAACAGTTCTATACTATATTCCCCACTCCAACACTTCCATACTCAGTTCCCCACTACAACAGTTCTATGCTATATTACCCACTCCAATAGTTCCATACTCAGTTCACCACTACAACAGTTCTATGCTGTATTACCCACTCCAACAGTTCCACACTATATTACCCACTGACTGACACCTTGCCGTCTTGACAGATGATGGTTTGTAAAATGGAGTTATACCTCTCTATAACACAAAGCCTGGTCTGAGTTTAGAGACCATGTGTTGCCCATGTAGCATGATCCCTCTCTCAGCCTGTCTAGTTTACTCCAGAGGAAAGGAAGCATCAATACATCTGGAACAAGACATGCTGCAGAAGCTGCCGGATCAGCACAGCAATGCTTTAACTTCCGCCTATCAGAGCTGCCATCCTAGACCAGTTGCCGATCAAGGCTTAGGGCCTGGTCTGCTCTGCCATGACTTTTAGTCTTTAGGTTGCATTTCCTCGCACTAGGGTAAGGCTTGTACCCTCCCAATTGCGCTCCTCCGCCCGAAGCCGTTGGCACAATGTGTTGTGTCAGGTTTGGTGAGGGCTGCCCAACATTCGACGCTAACAGAAATCAGGTAGTACCGTCTACTGTCATACGATAGCTCAGTAATATCTGACTAAGACCTGATACCCACAAGACTATGTCACTGTTATTTGTATTCATGCTACTTCTGGGTGAACTCAACGATGGCAACTACAATTTGCCAAGTAAAGATGGTTGTGGAAGAAAGATGATACAACAAGTAAATAAACTGAGAGAGAGGTTGAGAGTGAGGAGGTGAGGGAGGGAGGGAGGGAGGGAGGGAGGGAGGGAGGGAGAGAGAGAGAGAGAGAGAGAGAGAGAGAGAGAGAGAGAGAGAGAGAGAGAGAGAGAGAGAGAGAGAGAGAGAGAGAGAGAGAGAGAGAGGCATTGGAAATAATATAAGAAAGGACGAGAATAGATGACAACAAAAGAACATTTCGAGTGGAAGAAACATTGATAATCTGAATAAATGGAAAGAAGATAACGGAAAGGAAATAACTTGAAAATCAAACTGAAAACTCAATGTTCCAACATTTCTATAGACATCACTCCGCTTGATAAAATAAAGCAAGACGGGGACTGACCATAGCAATGCAGACGTTAGACAGTATCAAGAGCCAAGGGCACCACGCTATCAAACAAGCTAAGTACAAACCATACAACTTCAAGCTCGGCAATCTCTTAACGTCTGCTAATTTGCCACTATAAAGTTAACAAATAAAAGGTGTTTTGTATATTGCATTCGACAAAGAATAAATGATTGCTCAAATTTACAAAGGCGTTAACAATCAGATGGTTCCAATAAATTCTGTGTAGACTAAAAGACTTTGTTTTAAATTTGCGACTACTGAGGGCACAACAAATGAAGCACATTCAAGCAATATCAATTTCTGTGTGTTTTAAGCTAACGTACAATTAATGTATTCACTTCACATGATATATAATATAGCCCTGCAGTATGCACAAGACGAGATGCAGCGAAATATGCCAGGCAATACATTGTGCAATCTATTATTTGTGGCTTCTGTGTTTAAATGTAAGAGATCTATTGTACGTGGAGTCACCTTCACGTTCCTCCTGGGACGTAAGGAGTTGAGAGAAATGAAAGAGCTGATACACTTGCTGGCTCTGCATCAATGCAGATGGCCAGACCATGGATCGGGCCGATGTTATTAATGACTTTTGAGAGATATCGAGATCGGAGGACTTTGACGCCAGTTAATCAACTTCGCTGTCCAAAAAGACTTGGAAGTTAGAAATGACATGACCAGAAACAAGAAGCACATCAGGGAGAATGAGGGCCCTCGTCAACCAACACAGAACTGGCACTATTAGCCGCTGGACGCTGATGCGTATATGAGGGTAGGGGTATCTGAGTACCTATGGATATGGTGTTTGATATTGTATCGATGTACAACTACATGAAAGACACCACACCCATAGGTATTTTAGAGGTCACATACTGTGAGAATTGTATGGATTTTTTGCCCTGGCCATGCAGAAGTGCGGGAGAATGAACAGGCTGATAGGCTGGCAGGGGATGCACCTCTTGGTGGTAGATTGCCCATGGACAAGGGAGAGATGGTCATGCGCCCGTGGGACCAGGTGGAGAAGGTGGGAGAACAAACTGAGAACCCATATTTGGAAAGGATGAGATTGTGGGGGATTGGCAGGGGTTTTGGTAGAATCTCACAACTGAGAGGGAAGATCAGGAGAACTTTCAATCAGATAGTGGTGGGAACGATTAACAGTGTGACTCTTCACTGGCTGTTGAACGAGGGGAAGGAGCACACATGGGAATGTCCTGAGTGCATTGACGTCAGTTCTTATCTCAATTTAACTCAACTCATGTAGTTGTATCAATGTATGTTTGCTGTTTGTGTGCTAACGAAAACTTTGCAGTCGTGTTCTAGTCTCTTATTTTGGTGATTGTTCTATTGTAGAACATGAGGGCGTTAGTGTGTTGGGTGGTACATAAGGTTTTTCTAGCACCCGGGGATCAGGATCATTTTCTTATATACAAGCCTAAGACACCATTCAGGATGTTAACGATTGGTCCTAATATCATTTCTGAATTGTTTTAGCTGGAAGTCTGGTGCTGTGCTGTAAGGCGGTGGCCCCACTATAGGCCATCGGTTGCTGGGGATCGTTGCAATACTTTCTTATTTGCGCTGCCATTTTTCCCATCCCAAATCGGTTGCAGCTGCGTTTCGAATGCCTGGTAAGCAGCTCATGAATCGCATTCACAAGTCTTTGGCCACAGAGACCGGCATTATCATACACAAAAACAAAACAAGTTTGCATATCCTTTACAGGACATCGCTGTCAACATCAGCATTTTCAGCTGATTGTTGATTTCTTTGGCAAGATTATGCTCATAGTTTGCCACTGCTCTCTGAGCAACCGGCTCCATACTCATAAGTCACTGGCGTGACTCGAACCGCTTCCAATTCTCGTGCGCTTACATCAACCACGAGAGTATTCGGGGTTACAGAGAAAGCTGCTAACCCCTCAACCAGGGAGACCGGCTATCATACACTAGCTACCCAAAATTTAACCAGATATAAAATCTACCAATTTCTTATCATACACTGGCTACCCAATATTTAACCAGAGATAAAATCTACTAATGTTCTTATTACACACTGGCTACCCAACAATTAACCATAGATAAAATCTACTAATGTTCTTATTACACACTGGCTACTCAACAATTAACCAGAGATAAAATCTACTAATGTTCTTATTACACACTGGCTACTCAACAATTAACCAGAGATAAAATCTACTAATGTTCTTATCATACACTGGCTACCCAATATTTAACTATAGATAAAATCTACTAATGTTCTTATTACACACTGGCTACCCAACAATTAACCAGAGATAAAATCTACCAATGTTCTTATCATACACTGGCTACCCAATATTTAACCAGAGATAAAATCTACTAATGTTCTTATTACACACTGGCTACTCAACAATTAACCATAGATAAAATCTACTAATGTTCTTATTACACACTGGCTACTCAACAATTAACCAGAGATAAAATCTACTAATGTTCTTATCATACACTGGCTACCCAACAATTAACCAGAGATAAAATCTACCAATGTTCTTATCATACACTAGCTACCCAATATTTAACCAGAGATAAAATCTACCAATGTTCTTATCATACACTGGCTACCCAACAATTAACCAGAGATAAAATCTACCAATGTTCTTATCATACACTGGCTACCCAATATTTAACCAGAGATAAAATCTACCAATGTTCTTATCATACACTAGCTACCCAATATTTAACCAGAGATAAAATCTACCAATGTTCTTATCATACACTGGCTACCCAACAATTAACCAGAGATAAAATCTACCAATGTTCTTATCATACACTGGCTACCCAATATTTAACCAGAGATAAAATCTACCAATGTTCTTATTACACACTGGCTACCCAACAATTAACCAGAGATAAAATCTACTAATGGTCTTATTACACACTGGCTACCCAACAATTAACCAGAGATAAAATCTACCAATGTTCTTATCATACACTGGCTACCCAATATTTAACCAGAGATAAAATCTACTAATGTTCTTATTACACACTGGCTACCCAACAATTAACCAGAGATAAAATCTACTAATGTTCTTATTACACACTGGCTACCCAACAATTAACCAGAGATAAAATCTACCAATGTTCTTATCATACACTGGCTACCCAATATTTAACCAGAGATAAAATCTACTAATGTTCTTATTACACACTGGCTACTCAACAATTAACCAGAGATAAAATCTACTAATGTTCTTATTACACACTGGCTACCCAACAATTAACCATAGATAAAATCTACTAATGTTCTTATTACACACTGGCTACTCAACAATTAACCAGAGATAAAATCTACTAATGTTCTTATTACACACTGGCTACTCAACAATTAACCAGAGATAAAATCTACTAATGTTCTTATTACACACTGGCTACCCAACAATTAACCAGAGATAAAATCTACCAATGTTCTTATCATACACTGGCTACCCAATATTTAACTATAGATAAAATCTACTAATGTTCTTATTACACACTGGCTACCCAACAATTAACCAGAGATAAAATCTACCAATGTTCTTATCATACACTGGCTACCCAATATTTAACCAGAGATAAAATCTACTAATGTTCTTATTACACACTGGCTACTCAACAATTAACCATAGATAAAATCTACTAATGTTCTTATTACACACTGGCTACTCAACAATTAACCAGAGATAAAATCTACTAATGTTCTTATTACACACTGGCTACCCAACAATTAACCAGAGATAAAATCTACCAATGTTCTTATCATACACTAGCTACCCAATATTTAACCAGAGATAAAATCTACCAATGTTCTTATCATACACTGGCTACCCAACAATTAACCAGAGATAAAATCTACCAATGTTCTTATCATACACTGGCTACCCAATATTTAACCAGAGATAAAATCTACCAATGTTCTTATCATACACTAGCTACCCAATATTTAACCAGAGATAAAATCTACCAATGTTCTTATCATACACTGGCTACCCAACAATTAACCAGAGATAAAATCTACCAATGTTCTTATCATACACTGGCTACCCAATATTTAACCAGAGATAAAATCTACCAATGTTCTTATTACACACTGGCTACCCAACAATTAACCAGAGATAAAATCTACTAATGTTCTTATTACACACTGGCTACCCAACAATTAACCAGAGATAAAATCTACCAATGTTCTTATCATACACTGGCTACCCAATATTTAACCAGAGATAAAATCTACTAATGTTCTTATTACACACTGGCTACCCAACAATTAACCAGAGATAAAATCTACTAATGTTCTTATTACACACTGGCTACCCAACAATTAACCAGAGATAAAATCTACCAATGTTCTTATCATACACTGGCTACCCAATATTTAACCAGAGATAAAATCTACTAATGTTCTTATTACACACTGGCTACTCAACAATTAACCAGAGATAAAATCTACTAATGTTCTTATTACACACTGGCTACCCAACAATTAACCAGAGATAAAATCTACCAATGTTCTTATCATACACTGGCTACCCAACAATTAACCAGAGATAAAATCTACCAATGTTCTTATCATACACTGGCTACCCAATATTTAACCAGAGATAAAATCTACTAATGTTCTTATTACACACTGGCTACCCAATAATTAACCAGAGATAAAATCTACTAATGTTCTTATTACACACTGGCTACCCAACAATTAACCAGAGATAAAATCTACTAATGTTCTTATTACACACTGGCTACCCAACAATTAACCAGAGATAAAATCTACCAATGTTCTTATCATACACTAGCTACCCAATATTTAACCAGAGATAAAATCTACCAATGTTCTTATCATACACTGGCTACCCAATATTTAACCAGAGATAAAATCTACCAATGTTCTTATCATACACTGGCTACGCAACTTTTAACCAGAGATAAAATCTACCAAAGGATATTTTGATGAACCCAGTCAGAGCCATGACAGCAAATAGTGGCATACACATGCCAATCGACTCCGTAACAATTAGTTGCCTGGCAGCAGGTAGAAGAAAAACGACTGATGAAATCTCTCCAGAAGGTTGTTATGGCTTCTCAAAACACCTTCCATGATTCTGGAATATTATAAATTAAAATACAGTGTTGAATATTATGAAACAATATTGAATATTAAACAATATGCAGTGTTGAATATTAGAAAACAACATACAGTGTGGAATATTATAACACAATATACAGTGTGGAATATTATAAAACAATATACAGTGTGGAATATTATAAAACAATATACAGTGTGGAATATTTTATAACAATACAGTGTGGAATATTATAAAACAATATACAGTGTGGAATATTTTATAACAATACAGTGTGGAATATTATAAAACAATATACAGTGTGGAATATTATAAAACAATATACAATGTATACAATCAAAAGACTGAGAGCCAGATATGGCCCAAAGAAAGCTATGTCCAGAAAGGCACAACAATGAAATACCTCAGATATCAGAGCAGGTTCGTCTGATGGCAGAGGACATCAGTAATAGAGATAGCTAACCTACATGCACAAATCAGTCCAGTGCACTCACTAGTAGTGGCAGCTACTGGGAGTAATAGCATGTGTGCTAACTATGCTTGCATTCAAATAGAGTGATAAGAAAAAAGCAAAACAAAGACAGAGGAAAGAACTAGAAGAATGACCTAAAGACTGAAGAAAAGTAGACAAACAATGAGTGGAATTACCTGGCTGTGGTTGTAATGTCATGACTGCCTTTCTTCTTGACCACACCTTGGAGGGTTACGGACTCGATGTGGAATTTCTGGAACAAACCATGGTTGCCAGATGGGGCACCGCTGGCCTGGTACCACATCATTTTCAGCATAGTCTTCAGCGATGCTTTATAGCCTTCAAATGAATCACCGCCATAAGCTAATCATTTGTCCTGAAGTATTATTGATAAAAAGTAATATTATTCTGTTTTAAAGATTTATTATTATTGTTTTTATACATTTAATATTTCCACTGAGAAATTTGTTACGCATATAATGAATTAAACCGACTGACAAACAAAATATAAGAGCTTACAATGAAATAATCCTTTAACTCTTTCTATTCCAGGTAATTGTTATGTTAATTATTTCTGTCTAAAGAGTATTAAAGTGATGCAACAAAAGGTGAGAAGCAGTCAAAATAAACATTGGCAACAAGTTATTGTGTTTGATCTGAATGCTGCTGAGTTGCCCATCTAACAGGATACAGAATGTATATGTTACGACTGGATGTGATAGACAGTTGTTGAGTCGAGTCAAGCTGAGTTAAGAAGAGACAACAACGTACAGGTATTATCGTATCTTGCCAATATGAATGGGGTGGGGTGTGTGTGTGGTGGGGGGAGGTGTGTGTGTGGTGGAGGGAGGTGTGTGTGTGGTGGGGGGAGGTGTGCGTGTGGTAGGGGGATGTGTGTGTGTGGTTGGGGGAGGTGTGCGTGTGATGTGTGTGTGTGGGGAGGGGGGGGGGGTATGGTTCACCATGTGACACAATCACCAGTCAGGTGATTGGGTCTGTGCTCTTGTCCCGATGATGCCCTGCAGTCAAGCCAACCAGATATTTATCTCTTTGCCATCTCCTGGCTGTTTCCATCAAATTTTTAGAACAAGACAGCCAGCATATTCTGGCCTTGTTATGAGAAGAGAGGTTACTGAAGAATACTGGAAGAGAGTAGACATCATTAACTGTATGTGGGAAGGACAGACAGTGAGGAAAGGAACTAGATACTCCACCTCACTATATCCTGACACAGCAGGGCCTAAAGCTTCACCACTACCCCCCTCCTATGGCAGTGTCTACTGAGAGATTACCTTAGTGTTGTAGAAGCTCACAATTGTTCCCCATCTTTGCCTACACTGCTGTATAAATATGTGCATGATTACACCTCATGAAATGACGTTTCACCAAGGAGGATCGAGTTTAAATTTTCCAAGTAATTTGCATAAATTACAAGGTTTTTTACATTTTCAAAAATTTCCCCAAGTTGTTCACAACCTTGAAATTCTGAATTGCTGTATCCAAGTTTTCTCTAATTTCAAGGTTCGCTATATAAATTACTGTTACCAGAACTACCCTATTTTCAAGACCTGCTAAATTGCTGTGTCTGGCTTTTCCTTAATTTCAAAGTCCGGTATCTAAATTTCTGTTCCTGGGTTTTCAGTAATTTCATGGTCTGCTATCTAAATTGCTGTTCTTGGGTTTTCCCTATTATCAAGGTCTGCTATCTAAATTGCTGTTCCTGGGTTTTCCCTCTTTACTACAACCCTTGTCACACAGACCTGTGAAAATATTAGAGTCCAGATTTATGCAGAGCTGAGGTGACGTGCTCAACATAGGGTGCAGTGTAGTGGCATAATCAGATGTGTTCAACATGTAATCTCATGGTAATGATGATGCTATTAGCTACTATGAGATTACATTTAGCTTGATATAAACAATAGCATTTGATAGAAATCAATGGATTTTCAACAAAACAAGTCAATAACAAAACAGACAACCCATCATAACTTACAAAGGAATGATGTATGGCAACACGAGCTCCTTCTCTCCGACACAGTCGGACTACCAGGTTGACCAGGTCCAAGTTGGGCAGCTGACCATTCAACCCTTCAAGTTTGAGGTTAAAGTAATTGATGTTGTCCAACGGCAACTCCAAGTTGATAGCTGCCTGGATGGGGCCACTTCTTCCTTCCAAGCCATTGGTCAGAATGTCTGTGGACAAAAATTGGACATTACAAAATGGACAAAGTTTGAATTATCTACATTTTTTCTCCCAATTCCCAGATCACGAACCCTGACAAAGTGTGATATAAAATATTTTTTTTCTCTTATTCATTTCTTTTCTGAGGGGAGTGCGTTGCACCTTAGTTTGCACCTAAGAGGTCAGTGAGGTTGCCTTCAGCAGCATATATTTATGTCAGGTTTACTTTCTCCAGAGCCACACTGACATAGGACTTAGTGCACGTGCCTGCTGAAATAGTGGTCTAGGTTCAGTCCCCGAGCAGGGGCAGGATTATTTATTTTTTCTGACCAGCATGAGTCTGTAATTAACCCAGGACCATAAAAATGGATACCAGATAATTTTCAGAATTAGAGCTGACAAAGACCTCATTCCACCTCAAAGTGTTGGTTCTGGAAAAAGGCTGAGACTGCAGACACGCTTTGAGAGTAGGAATCATAATGGGGAGGCGTGCTCTGTCTCAACAAATGATGTGTCTAGGTCTGGTATCTTGGTCTAACTGTGCAAATATTACATTCTGCTGTCAGTGAACTTGACACAATGAACATCCTTGTCATGTTGAATGAACGGAAGAAGGAGGTGGAGATGGAGGAAGCAGCAGCAGCAGAAGAAGAAGACAAAGTAGATGAAACAGAAGGTGACAATGAAGAAAAAGAACAACAACAACACAACAAGTGGAATAAGAACAAGAATAGCAACTATAACAATGATACCTACATTGAGACTGAGTTTCATGGTACGCATCTAACCAAGCCATGGCTCCAATCTCATCAAAGTCGGAGAACAGGAAGATGATGTCCTTGCTCCAGAAAGGCTTTTCTGAGGTTATAACAAAACAAACATATATTTCACATAAAACTAACCATTTATTCATCCCCATATTCATTACAACAATGTTAATGATGTTGTGTTATGGACCTAGGGGAATTGTGTTGCACAGTTCTCTTTCCCCACTCCAAGCTCAGAAACCAGTTGGATGTAAGCAATCAGTACTGGAACTCCTTATCTGTAATGCCGAGTCAGCATCTTTTGAAAGAAATTAGGTAAACAACTATATACATAGAACTGAGTCTGCAGTTTTAAAAAAGACATTATGTACACAATTGTTCACACGCACACGCATAATGAAAGAAATTATGTAAACAACTATATACATAGGACTGAGTCTGCAGTTTTAAAAAGGACATTATGTACACAATTGTTCACACACACACGCATAATGAAATTTTTTTTATGGCGTCTGTGTTTAAATTCTAGTCACAGTCTAAAGATAGGTTCTACAGCAATGTGTACATGCCGGCAAGTCTCAAACTGCAGAACAAACATTACAACATTGTACCAAATATAGCTCAAAAAGAGCTATTTATGGCTGGATGACCAAGTACAGCTCAGAAAGGGCGATTCGTGGCTGGATGACCAAGTACAGCTCAGTAAGGGCTATTCATGGATGAATGAAACAATCCTTCATAACAACTCTGAAAAAGCCTGCAGGAATAGCAGGAGAGAGTGCAGTTCATACTGGAAACAAATTTGCAAGTTTATGCTAATTCCAAGTAAATGAAAAACATAAGAAAAACCCTTCATTGGTAGATATTTGTCACATATCACTGGGAAGGATAGTAGGCAAACATGGAGAATAATCTCTGGAAACTGCATTAGCACAAACACACTAATTTGCCTTCACTAAAATGTTGACCTGAAAGTTGTAAATATCATGAACTGACTGGATAGTAGGCAAACATGGAGAATAATTTATGGAAACTGCATTAGCACAAACACACTAATTTGCCGTCACTAAAATGTTGACCTGAAAGTTGTAAATATCTTGAACTGACAGAGTGACTAACAACGAATTGCCTGGAAGTTGTTAATAAAAGTGGAAAATTCTATTCAACTATTTAAAAAATAAAGAGAGAGACAAACAGTGTTTGTTGGTCATGTAATGAGAAGAGAGGCACTGGAGAATATCATGACGACTGGCAAGATCAGTGGGAGAAGAGGCAGACCAAGAGAAAAGTTGCTAGAACATCTGAGACTGAGATGGAGGAATATTATCAGCATTCAGAACCCCAAAGACTGAGATCTGTGGAGAGACATGGACGCCTACGCCAGCTGGCAGGGCACATGATGATGATGAAAAATGCACCTACTAACTTGTGGATTAGGGGTTAGCAAAATACAATTTAAGTCATGGGTGATTTGCAAGCATATCGCTTTGCATTGAATTCAATAGTATGAGGTGTCGGCTATTCAGAAAGCAATGGCAAACTACTGAACGTAAAATACTAAATAGCCTAATAAATCACGAACAGCTAATAATAGTGTTTTCATTTAGTCTGATTATACGACACAAAACCGGAAACTGGAACCCGCGCCTGCACAGAAGGATCATTTGTGTCTCCAAAAAATGGCAGTGAAACGACCCTACATGCTTCCAACATCATTCATTCATTCAAATATCACATGACAATAATAAATGTCATCATAGTTTCTGCAGAATAGGTCCGTCTAATATTCTGTGCATAGAGATTGGTTGAAATTATCGTGACTTTGACATAAATTTAATTATTTGAAACTCAGTATATAATTCTATTTTATAGAGCCGTATTTGTAAATCTTTGAACATTTTGAGATGGATTTTCGAATTCTGCAAACATTTTTACATATATTTGGAGAGTTTCATCGCCAATCATCTTCAATTAGTGGTATAAAAAAATATTTCTGTGGACATGGTGTTTCAATGTTGTGAATGGAAACCTAAGATGGCAGCTCCACGAAAATTATATACTTTTTATGCTCAAAATGTGCAATTTGAACAACTAAAGTTAAAGAGATTACAAGTATAAAGATTTTAAATAATTTATTTGTATACTTTTACTATTTTTTAATCATTTAACATGATGGAATATATATTTGAAGTCAAGTTTTCATATCTGTCTATGACCTGTTTGAGACAATCTCGCATGGATACATCATGCCTGATCATTTTTGAAGACTAACATTTTAAATGTTACTGTTGCATTACTTTGATCATGTTTTTAAAATTGGGTATTTACTCATGAGTAACGCCACAGCTATATAGGCCTTGAAAAACCAAATCCAGCGGTACCTTAATGAAGCCTGTATGTCAATTTTAAGCAGAAGCGGAGATGTCAGGACACAATCAAGAGTTGCGCTGTTGTGAGATCTTGAAAAATAGTTTGGTTCAAGATCCCGACACTCAAATGTGAATATATCTGCTTAGAATTTACATACAGGCATCATTGAGGTACCATTATATTTGGGTTTTCAAGGCCTATCTATCCTATTACTAAATTAGCAATTTCAGAGTTACTGAATGTTGCCCTTTGGGGGGCGAGGGCTGGCGAATATTGATTTCCTGTGCTATTTTTAGCGACCGACGACTCACTTCCGGTTGTTACTATGTCTCATTAGATTTGTTTTATTTGAAACCAGCATGGTACGATGTCAGAGGAAACTACTCTGATATTTGTAGTAGAGGTCCTGCTAAACTCCAAAAGTTTGAGGCTGAGAAACTGTTTTCTCTTGAATTTCTGGAAGCTTATTTATGAATAGTAAGCTAATTTGTCTTATGACTCCCGAAGTATAAAAAACCTTAACTTTTTGTTGCATTGTTTAATCCCCAATTCAATTTTACATAAATGTGAAGAGTTTCAACAATGCTGGTGTTTGCTGGAGTTCAGGAAAAAATATTTAGCACATGAAAATGAGATAACACAAAATTCAAGATGGCGGTGCCCATACAATACAACAGTACTAAACTGTAGCGAACCTGTATTTATTTATAACTAGCTGACCCTGCCCGGCTTCGCCCAGACCCTGGTGGGGAGCATCTCATTTAATTCATATAAGTAGTCATATAAGTTCCCGTTCCCGTTACCGACTATCTGTCTGTCTGTCTGTCTGTCTGTCTGTCTGTCTGACCCGGCCCGACATCGCCCAGCTCCTGGTGTGAAGCATCTCATTTAATTTATATAAGTAGTCATATAAGTTCTCGTTCCCGATGTTATCGCGGACCTCAGAGAGAAGTGTCTATGTAGAAGACCATTTCCTGGACGTACGTATTTTGGGAGGGGGAGGAGGGAGGAGGGAGGAGGAGGAAGAAGAAAAAAAAAATACGACAGTTGGCATCTCTGGAATGAAAGGAAGGCGTGTAGAAAATTTCATCTCAATCGGATGGGCCGTTCGCGAGCGTATAAAGGACATACGGACAGAGATACATACGCACAAGTCTTTTTTATATATAAGATTAGAACTGGTAATTTAACTACTAAAATTAAACAGAATACAAGTGTCATTTGTAGCAGTAATGTATCTGTGTACTTGTATAATATTTCAGCATTTGACATGACTAAAAGTAATTTTGAAAGCCAGTTTTTAGACCCGTTTAAACCTGTAAGGAGTACTTTTTTCTAAGCAGCGCAGCAGTACATAATTATTTAAATACAGTACTGTAAAATAAGTCTTGTTTTTAAAAAAGTTAGTATTTAATTATTAATTGCTCACTTTTAGATACAGAACAGTTTAGTTTAGTTTCTAAACTAAAAATAGTGTAATTATAGAGTAGAAGTAGAAATCAATTATTATTATTAGCAAAAGTGACTGCTTAATTATGCAGGAGTTACAAACTTATTTACTTACATTAATGCATGATATTTAATCAACAAAAGAAAGCTGTCACAATGCAATGGGTGCAAAATGGAGTACATTTTTATGAATTGTTCTTTCACTAACGATGAACATTTCACTAAAGATGAACATTTCATATGACATTTATTTAATATAAAAGGGCAGCTATTTATAACTGTTAATTAGGTCACAACACATCCTATCAAAATGTCTTAAAAGTCAAGTGCATTTTTCTCAGAGACTTGAAGACTCTCGTGCTTTGTGCGATGCTTTTGGCAGGCCGCCCTGTGGAAAGAGACCGAGCCATATGGGATAAAACCCGGTGCAATTAAGTCAATCATCTCGATCCTGTCGACATTCTATCGAAAGAGGAATGTGACTTTTACTTTCCTGTTATCAAAATGCACAATAAAGTAAACATCTTGTCAGGTTTGTTAGCGATGTGGCATACTTTTAATGAATAATAATTAATAAACAATTGGTGGCCAGTTTTAATTGTTAATTAGGTCATGGCACATCCTATCGAAAAATAGATAATAAGTCAAGTTAGGCCTTGCCACCCTGGACGCAATGATATACAGTACTATGTTGTCCGTTTAAAGATAAACAAACCACAGTAACAGAAGGCAGAATGTCTCAGCTTCCAATTTATTGAGCCGCGATAAAATCTCTCCCATTACTTAGGACCTCATTACACAAGAATATTCATAACTCCACTTAGAATTACGTACAATCTTCGTTGAGATACCGTTAGATTCGTCTTGTCAAGCTGTATCATCCAACTGTTATGATTTCATAAGTAGAAACCCCATTTTAAAATATTCTCTGTATATGCTAATCTTATCTGTGCTGATCTCATTAGTAAATAACCAATTTGAAAACTATGCTGGTGTTGAAAGCATTGTCATTGTTCTGTAAGGGACTAACTTTTTTAAAATTAATAAAAAGATTGCAATGGGCTGTGGCTGGTTCTGACTGCGCTCATACTATTATTAGCGTAACCTCCTAACGATTACACAAACATGCCTTCGAAAATATCGCGGGGCATAAACTTGAGACTTCAACAATTTAGTTTAGACTTTCTTTACTCTTTAGCCTGAATTTGGTAAATTAAAAAAATGCTCGATTTTTCAACCTGTAATTTGTAAATAAAACTTTAAAAACCATTTGAACCCACAATCCAATCAATACATTATCTAAACTATAGATACTTAACTACTGAATTAAGAAACAAACATGGATCTGTAGATTACCATAATTGATAAACTATAAACAAACTGATTATGTTAACTGTTAATACTTCTCTTCGTGAATTCTAATTCTCTTACTGCAGTCTACTTCTCTTACCGATGTTCAGGCAGACGATCATGAGGGGTTGTTTCCCCTGTACTACGGTGTCCATGGAAAAATTGTACAGGTAAATTCTTATACCAAGTACTACAGGAGACAAATGAACACCGTAAACTGATTAGAGAAATTAGACGTAGACAGTCAACATTTTTTGGACATCTTATGAGAAGAAATGGATTGGAGAACTTGGTGACAACTGGCAAGATCGAAGGGAACAGACCAAGAGGAAGACCGAGAGGAAAATACCTGGATGGCTTGGCCACATCGCATGGACGAGACAGGAACACTGAGCTGATCCACGACACTGGTGATCGAGTGAAATGGCGAGTCATGACCGCCCACGCTTTCCAGCATGGCACATGATTGATTGATTGATTGAAATTCTTATAAAATCCCCATAACTTGATAAAAGCAAAAACAAAAAACAAAACAAAAAACACGCAGTCTATATCAACTGTCGAGGGAGCTTGAAGCCACTGAAATAGTATAAATAAATAAAATCGCAAGTATTGATTAGCAGTCAAAGAAGCAGTGTTAAGAAATTTAGATTGTGTGTGTTAATGCAGTCAATGGGTCATTTGTAAATTTTTTTTTTTTTTTTAGCAAATCCTTTACAGGACTTAGCTGTCAACACCAGCATCTTTCAGCTGTGTGTTGATATCTTGGCAAGATTACGCTCAGTAGTTTGCCATTGCTTTCTGAGCGGCCGGCTCACATACCCCGTAAGTTACCGATGCGAATCGAACCACTGCTGATTTGAACCGTCATCACGTTACCTGACGAGAGTATACGAGATTACGGAGAAAAGTCATAACCTCTAAGCCACGAAGCCGGCATCATTTGTAAATACTAAATTAAATAGTTGCGGTGCCCGCTGAAGGCTTAGAAAGTTAAGTAAGTACTGGGCTCGATTTAACTAGCCATTACCCTCTTTGAACAACAATCACCTTCAAATTAAAAAAAGAAGACACAGATTATGTCACACGGTGCACATGGGGTACTATAAATCTTATTGACGACACCGAACTAGAGATAGTAGACCATTTTACATATCTAGGATCAGTGGTAAATAGCAAATTATCCCTAGATCAGGAAATCAACATCCGGATTGGTAAGGCAGCAACAACAATGAACAGGTTAAGAAAAAGAGTCTGGGAGAACAGGAATCTTACTGCCTTAACAAAAGTCCTTGTCTGTCAAGCCTGTGTCCTTAGTACTCTTCTTTATGGCAGTGAAGCCTGAACAACTTACTCACACCAAGAGAAACGTCTAAACAGCTTTCATATGCGGTGTCTGCGAAGAATTCTTCGTATTAAGTGGCAAGACAAAATCACAAATACTGAAGTATTGGAAAGACCAGGTTATGTGACGGTTTATTCCATGCTCAGTCTTCGTAGACTTAGATGGATAGGACATCTTAGGATGGTGGATGATGGTAGAATACCAAAGGACATCTTTTTTTGTGAATTACAGATGGATAAGAGATCTAAGGGTCGGCCTCTACTACGATTCAAAGATGTGTGTAAGCGGGACATGATTGATACAGGCATTGATAATGGGAGCAAGTTGCCGTTGAACGTGTCGCATGGAGGGCAAACATCAGAAATTGAATAAAGACAAGGAAGAACATTATTGCAGATAAGTCACACACCGAGCGTGTGAGACGTAAGATGGTGCATGATGGTGGAAATGACCACCTGTTCACATGCACCCACTGTGGACGAACATTTACAGCGCGAATTGGCCTTATCAGTCACATTCGCTACCGCCATGGGTAATAGTTATTATGCCTTTTGAAGTACAAACTATCGTCTGTCAAGACGTCAGGGTGCCAAAGATAGTTTATAATGATATCACACATCCCCTATAGTTAGTTAGTTAGTCGCGGTTCCAACTTCACGGCAACGGGTCGTCCCCATTATGCTCCGTTCCTGTGCCAGTGAATATCACAGAAAATTCTCCTCACTGTCCAATGTGAACAGTGGTATAGACAGGAGTCTCAGCAAGCCCTTACCGCCGTCAGAATGCTAATACAAAAGTCCTCCACGAAAAATACAGTTCATCGTCAATTGAATCGGCTGTCACCAGAAAGACTTCATTGACCCGGGTTTTTTCCCATATGGCTTGGTCTCTTTCCGCAGGGTGACCAGCCGAAAACGCCGCACAAAGCACGAACTCCGTAGCTCTAGCGACGACTCCCAGGAGTCTCCTGAAAATGCAGTCGTGAACGGAAAAGGCAAACCAGTAAATTCAACAACAGCCGGTCGCCATCGTTCCGAACACGCAGTTCACACTACAAACAACCGTGGACAGATGTAAAAGCGTTCCACACGAAATTCACAGCTCACAATGTCGTACCACGCACTCACACATTAGCAGGGCTAAGGAACCATGCACTACCTGTCCAACATGAGGAAAATGCGAATGCAAACCGTAGTCACACGCGTAAACACTCTAGAGGCCTTAACGGTTCAAATGCCTATCCGCCATGTTGGGGACCGGAAGTCCCAATAGACTGTAGACTAAGTCTCAGTCCAAACCTCCTTAGTCGCCTCTTACGACATGCATGTTTGCAAGATGTGAACTTTAAAAATCTCATGGCAGTTGGAAATCGCAAAGTATAGGCAGTAAGTTCAATGGCCTGCAAACATTGTTAGGAAAAGTTGTGTGTGTGTGTGTGTGTGTGTGTGTGTATGTGTGTGTGTGTGCAGTTTATGTGTGTGTGATATTCACATATCAACTGATTGCGATTCCTTCTAAATGGCAAATCGGTTCACATTCCTATCGAACGAGAATCCCGTTGAATGACATTTCTATCGATCTATCGATATCCCCCCCCCCCCTTTTTCCCAACGTGTCTCCTACTAAATCGGTTCTACGAGAGAGAATCTTGATTCAGATGCATGTTTCACAAAATTTGAGGAGGGATCCTGACTGCTTCAAACCCGTTAGAGAGCTCACGACAACACGCGCCCAAGTGATGTAATCATCTACACGGATGGCTCTGTTTAAAAAAGTTAGTTGCATATCCTTTACATGACGTTGCAGTCAACACCAGCATTTTTTGCTGTTGTGACCTCTTGGCAAGTTTACGTTCAGTAGTTTGCCATTGCTTTCTGAACGACCGGCACCCATACCATTTCGTTAAGAAAAAAACCCAACGCAACGTGGTCTGCTGCCAAATCACGCACAGCTGTGTTTCGAACGTGGGTATGCGGGATCACGAACTGCGTTCGTAACGCCTACGCCACGGAGCTGGCGATGGCTTTGTGCTAAGAGACAGAAGTAGCTGAAGGTCATATGATACCAGGACATGGAGTCTAAGAAAGGCGGAGGTGGAGGTGGACACAGTGGCGTTCCTTTGACACGAGGACAAACAGCACACACATGTCGTGACTGTAACAGATTCAGGAAGCATGCTGGTCAGGAGAAGACATGCATGCTTCGTGCAGAGTGGCATGCGTTAAATAAAAAGAAAAATTGTAAATCCATGATAGGGACCAAGAAAAGGCATTCGATAGAGTAGATAGAAATAAGCTGTGAGAAATCCTAAACAATATTATGGAGTGAGTACACATCTAACAAACCTATGTAGAAGTTTATACAACAACAGTGAATGCATAGTGAGAGCAACTGGAGGACACTCGGATCCCTTCAACATATGATCTGGAGTACGACAAGGTTGTGTCCTGTCCCCTCTCTTGTTATAACATATGTAGACAACATATGTAAAGAAACCAGCCAAACAGAGACAGCAAGAATACCGCATGACGAGAACACAGAAAAAGAAGCATCTGCAAATCTAACCATTAGAGAACTCCTGTTTGCGGACGACCAAGCACTAATAGTAAAATCAGAAGCTGAATTACAAGACCAGATGAATAATCCAAACGAAATGTGTAGGGAACATAACATGAAAATTAGGACAAGTAAAACAGAGGTAATGACTATAACTAAAGAAGAACAAACAACAACAATTCACCTAAACGAACATCCCTTGAAACAAGTAAAGAGTTTCAAGTACATAGGAAGTATGATATCATCAAATGGCGGATAAGAAGACGAGATCGAAAATAGGTGCAATAAGGCAAACCAACTCATTGGACAAATGGGGCACTGTGACAGGTTGGCCCACCTCTCAGATCGTTTTGTTACTAGATGGAGATATCCCTCAGTAAACCCCTCTATGTATCCTGTAGTAATTTTTATTTTTATCTATATTTTCAAATATTAGATAAAATCGTCTTTGGTTAGTGTATTTATATACATAAAACTATAGAGAGAGTTAAATACTATTTCTTCTTATAGTTAGAAGTAGATGTAGGGTAGAGTTCGTTTACAAGCCAAGAAATCAAGTCAGGCTGAATTTATATTCAGGTTTGGCTATGAAAAATAATTTGGCCACAGGAAGGGAACTCTCCTGGATGAGAAGTTAACTTCCGGTAGCACCCTAAGATCTGCCATTTTTTTCTAGCAACCTGGAAGGAGCAGGAGCTATCACGTCAATTGGCTAAAATTGAACACCTGTCTGTGTTTAAACATATTTTATTGCTGGCTCTTGTTAAGCCGAAAAACCCTCTAAAACATAGAAAAGCCAATGATAGTCTCCACTCCCGATAGGCCAGTCAAAATCTAGTTGCAGGAGCCTGCACCCTGATCATCTGTAGCCGTAGTCACGACCGGTGATTGAGCTACGAACCACTCACTTGATGCAGCAGAGAGTGGAGTCCATACCACGATCCAGTCAGCACTGCCAGCTTACCATCCAGGAGACTAAGGATTATCAGATGAGTGGCTACCCACCCGTTTGCCACTGCACAGCAATCCTAATTTGTCCGCTATTGGCTAAGTGTCTATGATTATATCCTCTAGCTGAACATTATCTGGTCAAGATTTCAGGGATCTGCGTATCTCTTATGTGTCAGTGAGTTCCCAGTGGGGCTCACGTAGTGTTCTTTAGGATTAAACGTTATGTTATATTTGTATTTTTAACAACTGTGTCTGTCATTATAGAATTAGCATCATCAGATTGTGTGACGAGTGAAAGGACTACATCTATACGTATCATTCTGTCTTATCTCCTGTTGTGTGAGAATACATTAGGCAGTGGGGGCTCATTTTTTCATCCAGGCACGTTAGCAGGAATCACTTGACATACTGTCTTCGTTTGTTAGCACAGTTCGTCGTCATAACTTTCCGCCTGGCACTGTTTAGAAGTAGTGATCCATTCTGGGACTTTTGATAATCATTCTTCTAGAATTGCGAGCCATTTGATCGCTTCTTCAGCAGTGGTTAGATTCTCTATTTGTAGAAGTCTATTTAGTATCTACTTTGATCCAATTCCATCCTAGTAGCATACGTTACGCGACACTGGTGGCTCGGTCCGGCATGACAATCCTATAGATTGTTGGGTTCAGTCGAGTATCCAACTTCATAGATAGTTCTAACTTTCAGTCACTAAAAAGAGATAGCTACTAATCATACTAGTTAATATATATATATACTTATAACATAGGATTAACATAAGAATAGATATAAGATAACATAAGTTAGGGCAAAGGTGAATTGCTGGCAAACGGGTAAGTGTTGTGTCAATGTGTAACATTTTTTATGCTTGTTATTGAAGATATTTGTGAATCTTTGCGACAAACACATTCTTGATTAAGTGAGTGAGTTATCCAGGTGTATCAACAGATATATTATTACATAACTAACATGTCTTCTGAAAAGCCACCTACTAAGGAGGAACTGCGAGAACAAGGAACATTGTTAGGTTATGAGGGTGCAGAGTTGGAAAAATATGTAATAGAAGAAGGAAGAACATGGCGCCGAGAACAAAGGGACATCATCAAAGAGAAGGACGAACGAGAGGAAAGAATTAAATTAAAAATCCAGATGGCGGAAATTGAATCCAGACAGAAGATGCGACAAGCTGAATTGGACAACCAGTTGAAACAGGCTGAATTGGACAACCAGTTGAAACAGGCTGAATTGGACAACCAGTTGAAACAGGCTGAATTGGACAACCAGTTGAAGCAAGCAGAACTGGACAAGGAGTTGAAATTAGCTGAGCAGTTAAGACAGCACGAGTTAGAACTGAGGAGATTAGAACTACAAAATCCTGATGCCTCCAGATTTAGCAGTGCCAGTTCTCCAACTGACAGCCAAGACATTTCCTCAGGACCACATATTACTCCAGGATCAATGAGTTTTCCACTGGCCCACTTCGACCCGAAGGAGGATCAGATGGATGAATATCTTGACAAATTTGTGTTAATGTGTGAAGCCTACAATCTGCCTAAGGATAAATTTAATATTAAACTCTCCCAAGCACTTCGCGGTCCAGCGTATGACGTGTTTGCAAAACTCCCTCCAGGTCTTGAGAAGGACTTTGTCACACTCAAAAATGCTCTCTTGAAACGATTTCAGTTAACTTCCAGTGCCTACAGGTTGAAGTTCCGTACCGCCAAACGGTCACAAGGAGAATCATTTCCTCAGTTCGCCTCACGGTTACACACGTATTTTAACAAGTGGGTAGAACTGAGTGATTTGGATGCTACTTATGACGGGCTGGCGGAACTAATACTTGTTGAGCAATTTAAAGATGTTCTTCCAAAACAGCTACAAACCTTTATTGCAGAGAATGGTGGTGCTCGGCTAGAGGAGGTTATCTCCCTAGCCGAACGATATTTAACTGCCCATGGCGAAGTAGCTACCACTAAATCTTGTAATTCTTCTACTGCTCAAAATACTCCTGCAACACAGAATAAGGGTTTTCAGCAGAACAACTCTTATGGTAAAGACACCAGAGGGCACACTGGGGGTCCGCACCAAAATCCTGGTTTCCAAAAACAAAAACCACCAGCGAACAATAGTGGATGGGGTAAACCTTACTGCAAGAACTGCAAAAGTAATGATCATCACACGAGCGTGTGCAGAAATAATCCCCCTACCCAGTATGCTGCGTGTATGATTACGGGGGCAAGTACCCAACAGAGCATATGTTCTAGTAATGGAACTAGGCCACCCACGGTTGAAACTATTCTGGTTAACGGTAGTCCAGTACTATGTCTCTATGACAGTGGACTCCAGTGTGATGCAATAATAGCTAAGCAGTTAGTGAAACCATCACAGTTAACTAAACAAACAGTTGTAGTTAAAGGGGCTACCAGGAGCTCTCCAACTATAATAGCTAAGATAGCCAAAGTACATGTGACATCTAAGTATGTCACTGGACTCATTTCAGCTGCAGTGATCGATGATCCGGTATATCCTTTCATGCTTGGTCGTAAGTATGTATATTTAGGAGAACCATCATCACCAATGATAATGGCAGCAGTGGAGACCCGGAGTCAGGTTGCACAGTCACATGAACCTATACTCTCAATCAACCCTCTACCTCGGGAGATTAGGGCTGCACAAAATGAATGTCCGACTTTAGTATCTTGTTTTGGCAAACTGCCAAACGGTAGAAATCCTCCAGCAGCTGGAAATTTCTATTTAAAGGACAAGTTGTTGTACCATAGGGCAGGAACTATGGGTACCGAACACGGGCAACTTGTCGTGCCGAAACAATATCGTAATCAGATATTGCATATGGGACATACCATATCCTTCAGTGGACATATGACTGTAGGAGTTACTACCCAGCGTATTTCTTGTCATTATTTTTGGCCGGGAATGACTGCTGACATACGAAGATACGTCCAGTCTTGTCCGGAGTGTCAACATGGCTCCCCCAAGCAGTGGTCTACTCCTGTTTCCATAGGGGAAGGGTTAGTTTTGAACATTCCTTTTGAGCGAGTAGCTATAGACATTATTGGTCCACTGCCCACTTCTAAGAAGAAAAATACTTATATTTTAACTGTAGTAGATACAGGTACAATGTGGGCTGAAGCTACTGTACTGCCCTCCATCAATGCAACTAGGGTAGCAGAGGCTCTCCTAGAAATATTTACCAGAGTAGGATTCCCTATTCTTATTGTAAGTGATAGTGGGTCATTATTGAATGAGAAGTTAAGGGGAGAAATCTCCGACATCTTCAGGAGGCACCATATCACCACAGGTTTTAGTCTCACAGAGAATAAGCGACTTGTGGTCAAATATACGGGGACTCTCAAATCGATCATGAACAAGTTAGTCCAGGAGAAACCAGATAGTTGGGACACGTACTTATCAGCAGCAATGTTTGCCTATCGAGAAGTACCACATGTCGCCACCGGTCTTCCACCTGCTACACTATTGTTCGGACGACCCATTAAAGGACCGCTGGAGGCTCTTTTGAGAACCTGGACTGATGAAGGAACAGATGAGAGTGTCGTCAAGTCTTCACAGTATGTAGAGGAACTGAAACAGAAACTGCACACGGGATGGAAATTAGCTAACTCCACTCTCCGTCGTGCCAGAAAACAACAGGCTTCCTTCTATAATAAACCTATTAGAAACCAGTCTCTAGAGGTAGGAGATAAAGTGCTAGTCTTATTAACCAAAGGGGATAATAAGTTAGAAATTGCTTGGCAAGGACCATTCATCATTAAAGAGAAGGTGTCCAGCAACAAGTACTCCGTTTCTATTCGCGGGAAAACTACAGTCTTCCACGTGAATTTACTCAAAAGACATTTTGAGAACAACACGAACCCACCAGTTCATATTATGACTCTGGCTGTGGTTGATAATGGATCCAAAGGTGATCAATCCAGATGGGAGGACAACCCAGACCGATGTGAGGAAGATGACGCGGCTGAACACGATCCCAACTTAGAGACGTCTAAAGGGAAAGTAAGGATGACGCGCATGAAGTATAGGGATCAAGACCAATTGGGTCGAAGGAGAGATGTTGGAATTGTAGGACCTTTATCAGTGACAGACGAAGGACACCCCGACCAACGAAAGCAAAGTTTCCAGAGAAGATTTCCATGGAAGCGACATCAAGGGAGGAGGTTTCTTAGAAGGTGTCTTAGAAACGAAGAGTCTGAGAATTTTGAATAGACATAGTTCTACTAGGGAAGAGGGGGACCTGTCCAAATGACCCATAAACGTCAGAGTAAGGGCTGACAAAACTATATGAGAGTTCGGGCTGGAGAAAAAGTTGCTTCTCCAACTTTTTTTGAACGATGGGCATTTGTGACAGGTTGGCCCACCTCTCAGATCGTTTTGTTACTAGATGGAGATATCCCTCAGTAAACCCCTCTATGTATCCTGTAGTAATTTTTATTTTTATCTATATTTTCAAATATTAGATAAAATCGTCTTTGGTTAGTGTATTTATATACATAAAACTATAGAGAGAGTTAAATACTATTTCTTCTTATAGTTAGAAGTAGATGTAGGGTAGAGTTCGTTTACAAGCCAAGAAATCAAGTCAGGCTGAATTTATATTCAGGTTTGGCTATGAAAAATAATTTGGCCACAGGAAGGGAACTCTCCTGGATGAGAAGTTAACTTCCGGTAGCACCCTAAGATCTGCCATTTTTTTCTAGCAACCTGGAAGGAGCAGGAGCTATCACGTCAATTGGCTAAAATTGAACACCTGTCTGTGTTTAAACATATTTTATTGCTGGCTCTTGTTAAGCCGAAAAACCCTCTAAAACATAGAAAAGCCAATGATAGTCTCCACTCCCGATAGGCCAGTCAAAATCTAGTTGCAGGAGCCTGCACCCTGATCATCTGTAGCCGTAGTCACGACCGGTGATTGAGCTACGAACCACTCACTTGATGCAGCAGAGAGTGGAGTCCATACCACGATCCAGTCAGCACTGCCAGCTTACCATCCAGGAGACTAAGGATTATCAGATGAGTGGCTACCCACCCGTTTGCCACTGCACAGCAATCCTAATTTGTCCGCTATTGGCTAAGTGTCTATGATTATATCCTCTAGCTGAACATTATCTGGTCAAGATTTCAGGGATCTGCGTATCTCTTATGTGTCAGTGAGTTCCCAGTGGGGCTCACGTAGTGTTCTTTAGGATTAAACGTTATGTTATATTTGTATTTTTAACAACTGTGTCTGTCATTATAGAATTAGCATCATCAGATTGTGTGACGAGTGAAAGGACTACATCTATACGTATCATTCTGTCTTATCTCCTGTTGTGTGAGAATACATTAGGCAGTGGGGGCTCATTTTTTCATCCAGGCACGTTAGCAGGAATCACTTGACATACTGTCTTCGTTTGTTAGCACAGTTCGTCGTCATAACTTTCCGCCTGGCACTGTTTAGAAGTAGTGATCCATTCTGGGACTTTTGATAATCATTCTTCTAGAATTGCGAGCCATTTGATCGCTTCTTCAGCAGTGGTTAGATTCTCTATTTGTAGAAGTCTATTTAGTATCTACTTTGATCCAATTCCATCCTAGTAGCATACGTTACGCGACAGGCACCAATACTAAAGAACAAACATGTATCAATAACTACTAAGAAAGCACTTTACAACACAATCTTCCTCCCAACTCTATGCTACCAATGCCAAACCTGGACAATGACAGAAGAAAAAAAATTAAAAAAAAAATCACAACAACAAAAATGAGATCCTGAGAAGAATACTCAATATATCAAGAAGAGATAAGATCAGAAACGAAGAAATCAGGACTAAAGTGAGGGTTAAAGCAGCACTAGATTTTATTAGAAAGCAGCAAGTCAAATGGTTTGGCCATGCAAGTAGGTTACCAGTCAACAGCATACCACAACACGCAATGATGTACAGACCAGATGGAAACAGAGGAAGAGGCCGACCACGTAAACGTTGGACGGAGGCAATAGCAGAGTGCATAGGAATATTGATATATGAAGCCCATAATCGGGCACTCTCACGATGTTTATACTTCACCTCGACACCGCAAGGTACAAAAGGAACATGGTGAGATGAGATTAGATGAGGGAGCATCTTTTGTGAGCTCAACAATTCTCAAAATCGTCTGTTGAGGATGTTTCCTCAGGACATGCCGGTGTAGTGTGAAACGATCAGGCGGACAAATTGGCTGGGCTTGCACATGTGGGTGGAGTATTGGCGTATGATAAGGTTGGTGTGGTCAGAGCCCTGTATATCATGTCACAGAGTGGATGAACAGATATATCATCGTTGTCTGGAGAGAATGGAACAACAGGCAGTGGCCAGAGGATCTGGCCGACAATCAGTACTCCGAGGAAAAAGCAAACGGACACATTCATTCATTCATTCATTCTTTCATTCATTCAGTAGCATGTCTTTTGCAGAACCTTGCTCCCAAAACAACCTTCCAGAAAACCACTCGATCATATACAAGATGTACCGCGTCTGATACACCCATCTGGAGATCATCTGCCACATCCTGCACCCATCTTCTCTTTGGCCTTCCTCTTCCTCTCTTTCCAGGCATATACCCCTCCGTCATTGTTCTCTCCAAACTTTCGTGACGTTTCAAGTGACAAGAATAATTCAATTGTCTTTATTTTATCATCTTTAATAGCCAACCTTCTTCAATATTCAGATCTTGAAGTATGGATGCATTTGTTCTTTTCTTTACCCAAGATATTCTTAGAACTCGTCTATATCATTTATATTCAAAGGCATTTATGCGCTGTTCAGCTTGTTTAGTAAGTGTCCAGGTCTCACAGGCGTATGTTGCAATGGGAAACATGCATGCTCTTAAAAATCTAATTTTTGTAGTTCTGTCAATCCCACTCCATAATTTATTCAGTTGTTTTAGTCTTTCAAGAGCAACTGATAGTCGTCGTTTAATTTCGTTCATTGTGTCAGATTAATACTGGTATCATTAGTATTTGGGATTTTTCACTGGCTGTTGAAGGTGTGGATGAAGCACATATGGTAATGTCTCGAGTGCTGTGATATCGGTTATTGACTCAACTCAATTCAACTGTCACATTTCTGATTAGTGACAATCGTCATCATCGCAGTCTGGACAAATTCATAGGTGCTCCAATCTTCTCTTTATCATATCCGTTAGCGTTTATCGACCGGTCATACTTATTCTGTTTTAATTATTAATCACAAGTCTTGTGCGCTTGACAAAACTTTCATGACTGGCGGTTCACTGTCTCACCCCCATCCCCTTCACTCTGGACAGGGAAGCAGATTTCTATACGTTTTCAAAGTTACCAGTTTGTCCCGCATCTCTTACAACATAGATGATGTCTGGTCCACCCAGTGCCCTTCCCTCCTTGATCACAGCCATGTCCGCCAAATGATGGGCTCCTAGCTGCCTTTCACGCCCCGATTGTTCTGGTTCATAGACGCAAGTTAGCTAGACTAATTATAATGTACTCAGTGTATCGAGACCAGTCTGGACCGTCTTGAGCATGTTCATTGAATCTCTTACATTAAACGCTAAAAGGCAGGTATGTTGTATAAAACTGCTTGCTGTCACAAAGTGGAAGTTTACCGAGCTTGAAAATCCAAGAGGCGAAGTCAACCACATCGCAGTGGTTCCACGGATGCATGTGCAAGCTGGCCCATCTTCTAGGAAGAAAAGAAACTCATTGCTCTGTATATATTTCCAGGTTGGCGCGTTATTTAGAACACTGCTTGTCGCGAAAACCAATGCTGAAGTGAAATGGTACTTTAGTTTTGGTACTATGTCATTAGAAAAGTCTATATCTACCTCACCCTGGTAGATGCACGCCCTTTTCAGGACTCAGTCGAAGAGTATTTACAATCAGTCTGCATACCTGGACACGAAGAGGTCTACCGATTCACGAAAGAAGTGAAAAACTACCGCAGCCTGATATACACAACCTATAACAAGGCAAAGAAAACTATAGGAAGCAATTACAGAACCAAGTAAGAACTAAAGCATACATACATAATACATGTCCCCAGAAAGATAATTTAGATTACCAGCTTCAGTGAAGATCTGATACGAGAGCAAAGGGTGCCCGAGAAGAAAATGGTTTGACAACATCAAAGACATTGTACTGTCACAACGAATGACAGACAGTATCCAATGTCACCCATCGTGCACTCCAATGTCAACTATACATCCCCCACGGCGCTTGACGGCAAACGTGGAAGATTTTGGACGTTGGACGGAGGGAAGTCCTCAGATCCTCCCTAAAGCATATGATGCCATATGCATCAGCGTCCGGTGGCTAATAGTGCCAGTCCTGTATTGGTTGACGAGGCACCTCGTTTTCTCGTGTCTAGCCGTGCCAAGTCTTTCATCCTGGACAGCGGTGTGGATTCACTGACGTCAAAGTCCTCTGTTCTCGACATGTCTTTAATTAAGGGCGTTAATAACATCGGCACGATCCATGGGCTGGCCATCTGCAAGGGGTGCAGAGCCAGCCAGTTTATCAGCTCGTTCATTTCCCTCTACTCCCGCATGTCCCGGGAAGAAGATGAAGGTGACTTTACGGACAACAGACTTCCGCAGCGACTCAGTCCACTGTCTACGAACAGATCCTGCTTCGACCTTCCGAATCATGCTAATTAAATCACTTAGTACACACACGTTGGTATAATGCTGTGATTCTAGCCATATGAAAGCCTGTGATACAGCCATCACTTCCATCGTCTTGCTGCTCGTGGTCATAGGGTGGGCACCACTGGATTCTTGAACGGTTCGCCCCGCTGAACACGCTGTAAATGCCCATGCACTTATCTGCTGCTTAACAACAGATCCATCAGTATAGATGAGCACTTCGGGGCTATCTCAGTGTTAATAGATGAGCGCGTTGACTTCTGCATTGACAGTGGCAGGGTTCTGCTCTCTGCACCGCCTGTCGAGTGTGATAATGCAGGAGAAAGTGCATTTAGAAACTGGAGGCACCGGCACCCATTCCTTGCCGGGGTTGATACTGGCAAGATTGCAGACCTGTCTGATGACATCTTCCACCCGACCCATCCATGATTTGCTCCTCTTTAGCCTGTCATAATTTTCTCTGAATATAGCTTCATGCAGAAGCTCATCTGCACTTATTTTTAAGTATGCACCAGCTCTCCAGATCTGCCCTGTGGTTCATTGTCGGGAAAGGACGCAGAGGTGTTTCCAAGACACCAGGGCCGGGATCTATACTGGCCAAGACCTGCTGACACGTCCACGCCGTGCGTCCTGGGCGACAGGTCTCTTCGGGCACCTGGCTAAGAACAGTAGGATCAATGATTCCTCCGAAGCCGGAAAGTATTTGCCTGCATGGCGAAGAACCACCAGTCTACACACCAATAAGCTAGACATGGGACAATGGATACTCATGCAAACCTCAGGTCCCGTATGACATCACACTGATGTTGGACAACAGGATGTATTCATCCGACATACAGGACTTCACGCTGGAGTTCACAGCCAGCGAACACAAGCAAGCAAGCAAGCAATTGTCGGGAAGTCAAGGAGGTATCTCATTGCTACACAACTGGTGTCTCTCGTGCAGCCTAAAATGAAGTGCATGGCTTCGTTTTGTACCTTTTCAAGTCTTCCAATCTGTGTAGGGCTGACAGTAAGGATTGACAGGACATAATCGATGGGTGAACGCACCAGTCCTTGAAACATAAGTATTAGCAATTTTTGCTCGATATTGGCAGTCGCCACAACTCTCATTGCTGACACACCGTGGAAGATGATGATGGCGTACGAACCATAATCGGTGACTATTTGTGTTAACACCGCCCGGAAACGGTAACGCGTGAGAGCGGACACCTAGTTCCGGTGTAAACATTCAAACAACGTTGGTAAGCACAACAACTTCGACAGACGATTTGAACTTCAGTTATCCCCAGGTGTACCTTGAAACTTGGCCAGTCAGGCTCTTATCTTATTGTGATATTCCAGATTTCCAGCTCACTACTTGCTTCAGTAGAACGCACATATGAGGTAAGTTGTTGCTGATCTTGAAATATCATTTGTCATTTATTTTAAATTTTTTAATTATGAAGACGTGATTATGTGATTGTGTAGTTAGTAATTAGTATTATATAGTAACGTAACAGTAACAACACTGTAATGTAACAGTCAGTAATGATGTTGTGCAGTTTAATTTTAATGTGACAATCACACGTGTTTTCGTTACTTTCAGGAAAACAAAAATTTAAAATGAAATCACATGTTAAACATGAAGAGGACAGTAAAAAGTGTAATGCAATATTAATATGATAAGAATATAACATAACTACGTGAATAATCATTGAATGATGAACTTATAATAATTTAAAATATAACATCACTTATTTATAATAGTATTACTAGATACTCCTGACACAATAAGCACATTTCACACACGTAGCATTCTTATTCTAGGAATGTGTGTGTTGTTAGTTGTTAGGAATAGAGATGCCAGAAATGCTGTTGTGTTTTATTTAAAGATATAATGTCCACATTGCCACCCAGAAAACAGCAACATAAGGAAAATCGAACATTACTAACTAGCTCACAAACTAAAAACGGTGACACTTGTGGGGTTACAAAATGTGTGTATTGTGGCTGTGGTACATAATTGTGCTGAAAGTCTATGCCACATGAACTTAAACTGTGTCCAAGATTCTTCTCTTCTCCTTCCTTTTATCCCACAGTCAATCCAGGTGGCATGGTCTAGTGGGTACAGTTTAAGACTGGTTTTAGGTACCTGTCTCCTTGAAGGTGTAGGAGTGTAGGTTCAAATCTCACTGCTCCATTTATTTTAGGGGGTCTGTCTGGTGAAGTGGTTAAGCTACCTGCCTGATGCTCCGAGTGTCATGGGTTCATTTCCAGACTCATTTTGTTCACAAGTGCAGTTTTCTCTAACTCCAGGGGTTGTTGCTGGAGCTCCAAAGTTTGTGCTCGATGCAGCACTTGTATTTTTCTAAATAATTTTATATTGTCAGCACTCTCAGGGTGATATTAATATTATGCTTTTACTTCCCAATGTGTTTTCTGCTACCAGTGTTAGATTGGGTTGTCCTGACAGTTACACAAATATGCCATGATTAGAATGCAACCCACTTGGCCAGTTATGTAGATTGTGTTGTCCTGACAGTTACACAAATATGCCATGATTAGAATTAAAACCCACTGGGCCAGTCATGTAGATTGTGTTGTCCTGACAGTTACACAAATATGCCATGATTAGAATGCAAACCCACTGGGCCAGTCATGCACTTGTATTTCTTCCTCCATTTCTTTTGGCCCATTGATTCCAGTGAAAGGGTCGCTGAGTCATGAACAGACATCATTGCACTCGGGGCTTTCCCATATGCACTCAGTTCTCATCTTCAACAGCCAGTGAAGAGTTCCAATACTAATGGTGCTCATTGCAATCTGATAATATTTCTGTCTTGCTTTACCGCTGAGTAACGACTGTCGACCATTTCCTCTGACCACCCCTTGCTGCTGCATTCTATCTAGAACATGCATCTGTCATTCTGCATAAATCACATTCTCTTAGAGGGTCTTCACCAGATCTGCCTTATCATGCATCAAATCACCCCTTAATGATGTGGCACCAGCCAATCTGTCTCTAAATGATAGCATAGCCCACTTCAGCAATGATGAACAAACAGCTGTAATAACTAACCATATTAAAATAAGGGAGAAGCTATAAACACATTTTTGTGTATAGTCCGAGCCGCTATGCACAAAAATTTGTGGCTGGTCATGTGATTATTCGGCACAAAATTTTGTGAATAGTACGAGCCGCTATTCTCAAAAATTTGAAGTAGACTCTATTAATATTATTCTCTCTTCTTGTCTGTCGTTTTTTTTTTTTTGCAAGTTCTTTTTCTTCAAACCTCACAAAGACAATATTTGTCGACAAGGACACACTCAACATACAGTGATTTTTCATTTGCAAATAAAATTCACGTTAAACAAAGACATCTATTGGATTCATCCGAGACTGTATCACTCCTTCATTGCCTGGGGGATGCGCCCTCCATGCAGCTACCGCAGATCCATAGAGCACACTTTATTCAGGTGCTTCGAGTTTCTCAGTTCTATATTTTAGTTCTTAAAACAAGCAACTAGAAAGTCGCTTGGAAGCCCTGAAGATGCGGATATACAGACAAATATGTTGTATTTCATGGAAACAAAAACAATCAAATGCAGAGGTTCTAGGAAAACTGGGAATGAAGAGAGAGAGTTGACGGAAGAAATAAAGAGGAGGCAAGTGAAATATTTCAGCTATGTTATTGTTAAAAGACATGATACTCTTATAAAAACCACACTGGAAGGCAAGGTTGAAGGCAAGCGAGCAAGAGGTAGACAACGATACAAGTAGGAAGATAACATCAAGAGATGGACAAACATCAGCCTGGCAGAATGTACAGTCAAGGTGATAGACAGTGTTGGAGATCCATTAAAGCCAACCTTCATTGTGGAGATGGTACCTGATTGACTGATTAAAAATTTTTAAAATTAAAAAAAAGCGACAGGCTGAAATACTAACCACTGCACTACCGAGAACACAATAACAGTTCCACAAACATTAATTAATGTAGTCAAAAGGAAATAGACATCATGTGACCAGCCAAATAATCACGTGACCAGCCACAAATTTTTGTGTATAGCGGCTTGTACTACTCACAAAATTTTGTGTATATTCACTCTGTTAAAATAATTATATATTTTGTATTGTAAAAGGGAAAAGACCACAGTATCTAAGCCAACCTGGAATATTGTGGATATCGTACCGGGGCCACATAATTTCTGGACCAAATGTCATAGAAAATGCTCTGGTACCAATTTTGTGAGGCTGAAATCCTGAGCTGCAAGGCCACAGAAATTCCCACAAGGGAGTGATTGAAGCCAAGGATTTCAGACAGGCTGGCTAATACACTTGCTGCCGCGTTACAACTCATGATATATAAAGATAGCTCCGATGATATAAAATATTTTGATCACTTGATGAAAGTTTGGAGAGAACAGTCATGGAGGGGTATATGCCCAGTAAGAGAGGCAGAGCAAGGCCAAAGAGAAGATTGGTGCAGGATGTGGCAGATGATCTCCATGTGGGTGTATCAGACACAGGACATCTTGCTTATGACCGAGAAATTTTCAGAAGGCTGTTATGGGACTGAAGTTCTGCAAGGACATGCTGCTGAATGAATGATGATATTGATTTATTTGGTTGTTTCAGGATTTGAGGTTGTAAAGATGAGCACAACCCACTACTGGCAATGCCGATTGTATTCCAGTATGAACTTTTGGCCTTGTCCATGTCAGATTGGAAGCACTAGACTCGAGGTTCGATCTTGTATGAGCTCATCAGTAGTGCACATCCGTGACTGGACCCGGGATCGAACTCAGGAACACTGGCATGTGAGGAATAAATTCAAGATTGGTGAATCAGCCATGTGGATTTGCATCACAGACAGCAGAGCACATACTCCAAGACTGCCCAAATGACATGTCTAGGCAAACCTTCTGGCCTAGAGAGACGCCAGTGGAAGATAAAATCTATGGACCGCTGAGTGAACTAAAAAAGACAGTTAAATTCATACAAGAGACAGCATTGCAGTTATAGACATATTTCAAGCGAATGATAGAAGAAGAACTGGCATGTGAGACAGGTCTGGAACCACTGACCATGCGACTCGCGCTAGACTCACGTCTAGTGCTTCCAATTTGAATGATGTGATAAATTTGGTTTAACATATGATAAGCTTGGTTTAGAATTTTCGGTATTTCTATTTCTGTTTACAGGATGTCAGGTTATACAAATGTGATTGTCAAGGTGGATCCTGAGGCATCTGCCACCGATGTGGAGAATAAGCTTGCTCTCCTGCAAGGGTCCAGCGAGTTGTATGACTTCAGAATTGTTGTGTCAGGGTCTGAGATCAAAGCTCACAAGTGAGTCATGTGCATGTAGTTGTGTTAGTTAGTTAGTGTCTTTCCTCTTGAGCCTAAGGCGGCGCATAGGGCAGAAGTCATGGCTCTCCATGTCCGGTGGTTTGCTGCTACCTGTTGTAGATCCTGATGTTCACTTGGCCATTGAATGAGCCTTCTCTGATGATGGTTCTACGCAGGGTCTCTCTTGGTCTTCCCCGTTTTCTTTTCCCTACTGGTGACCAAAAGAGGGCTTGGTTGGGGAGTCTTGTCTTGTTCATCCTGAGTACATGTAGTTGTATACTGGGACTGAATTCTGTGTTTATGTCATCAGACTGGTTATACTTCTGCTGACTGCAACATGGTCCTGATGTGGAGACTTTCATGATTAGCCTGGTAACTGATTTCAATAGTGGCACAATATGCACAAGTATATTTGGAATATTATTGGAAAATATTGCCAGGTGCTACATACCTGTTGGGCATGGCAGGAAGTACACTATAATCACATGCAACATGGAGAACTCTTGTACTCTCCGAGTATTATTGTCATTTGTCTTGTTGGACTTGCAAATTCTATTTCCAGCATAGCTCATGTGTATAGCGCATGGAGATTAGCGTTATAAAATCATGATTGCTGTATATTGTTTCTTCTTCTGAAAATGGGTGCAACACAGTTGTTCTTACACTGAGGGCAATAATCACACATAAGGTGTGGTTAAATACAGTATTTTTAGTTTCAATTGATTACTTTGGGTGAATTATTTGTTTGCCTTATCTTGGGGGCGTAAATTACAAGAACTTCAGAAGTCGGAGTGGGTTCATCTGATGGCGAGGGACACTGGTAATAGGAAAAGCTAATAGACAGTATGGGTACTATTGGGTCTGTTATATTGACATGAACGTTAGGCTTTGAACAGAGGAGTGCAATTGGAAGGGTAAAAGCCTTATTCTAGTGCGAGGAAATGCAACTTAAAAACTAAATGGCAGGGCAGACCAGGCCCTAAGCTTTGGTTGGCAATGAAGACTTGGCTTATATTGCGTCTCTTGACCTCGCAATGGCATCGAATTGTTTAACCAGGCTTCACTACCATGTTACTCGGGATAGCGCCAGAATCTGTTCCATTTAAAGCATATTTTATGTTATATATGTTGACCTGTACTAGATATAGACATGTAGAAAATGGGGGATCCTTTCCGTGTGGATAGTGTTGACCTGTACTAAATATAGACATGTAGAAGATGGTGGATAGTGTTGACCTGTACTAGATATAGACATGTAGAAGATGGTGGATAGTGTTGACCTGTACTAGATATAGACATGTAGAAGACAGTGGATAGTGTTGACCTGTACTAGATATAGACATGTAGAAGATGGTGGATAGTGTTGACCTGTACTAGATATAGACATGTAGAAGACAGTGGATAGTGTTGACCTGTACTAGATATAGACATGTAGAAGATAGTAGATCCTTTCCGTGTGGATAGTGTTGACCTGTACTAGATATAGACATGTAGAAGATGGTGGAAAGTGTTGACCTGTACTAGATATAGACATGTAGAAGACAGTGGATAGTGTTGACCTGTACTAGATATAGACATGTAGAAGACAGTGGATAGTGTTGACCTGTACTAGATATAGACATGTAGAAGATAGTAGATCCTTTCCGTGTGGGCAGTGTTGACCTGTACTAGATATAGACATGTAGAAGACGTCGGATCCTTTCTGTGTGGATAGTGTTGACCTGTACTAGATATAGACATGTAGAAGATTGCGGATCCTTTCCGTGTGGATAGTGTTGACCTGTACTAGATATAGACATGTAGAAGATAGTAGATCCTTTCTGTGTGGATAGTGTTGACATGTACTAGATATAGACATGTGGAAGATTGTGGATCCTTTCCGTGTGGATAGTGTTGACCTATACTAGATATAGACATGTAGAAGATGGTGGATAGTGTTGACCTGTACTAGATATAGACATGTAGAAGACGGCGGATAGCGTTGACCTATACTAGATTTAGACATGTAGAAGATGGTGGATATTGTTGACCTGTACTGGATATAGACATGTAGAAGACGGCGGATAGTGTTGACCTGTACTATATATAGACATGTAGAAGACAGTGGATAACGTTGACCTATACTAGATTTAGACATGTAGAAAATGGTGGACCTTTCCATGTAGATATTGTGTCTGCAGTGAACAACTGTTGATAGTAAAACTAAGCATTTGATCTTGTAGATGTCCTTGTAGAATTAGTAACATGATTTATTTTTGTAATGATGCGATAACTATGTCAAGTTCCACAGCATTCTGTGCTGTTGTCTCCCTATTTGTCCATATTTTAATTTATAAAACCCACAGAAAGAATGAGACTGAGAATTGTGATTGGATAAGAATGCCTAATTTCTTTTAGCACAGCACATGTCGATGATGATGTGTCATCAAGTCTAATTATTTTATTTCTCAGGTGCATTTTGGCAGCTTCCTGTGGTTACTTCAAAGCAAGTTTCAGCTTCAGTGACCGCTCCCTGTCTATAACAGAGGCTGATTTTAACCATGTTTGCAGTGATGCCAGGGCTGTAGAGAGCATTATTCACAGCTTTTATACAAACGAGATTGAGCTGAATCCCAGCCGCCTGGAGAGTATACTATTGGTTACTGACTACCTCATGTATGATGGGATGCGGGACTGCATTGAGAAGTACATGTGCAGTAGTTTGAGCTTCAGCACTGCTGTGTTGTATTTTCGCCTGGCTTTGGAGTTCGAGTTAAACAAGGTAAGGATTCTATGTGTGCGTTTTTTTTGATTTTTTTTTTTCAAAAAAAAAAAAAAACAAGCAACAACTAATTGAACGTAAGAAAGACAGTGCTGAAGTTCTATATATAACCTGTTTTCCTGGGAAGGTAACCCGGCTAACAAATGCCTGAAGAAGTCGGATGTGTAGGCCGAAATGTTCAAATATCACAGCTCTGCTGTAAACAGGCACAATGCAATTACATCTAAAACAACATTCCAGATGAACACATAAGAAGAAGAACCTGATTTGCTATATGGCAGCTAATCTTGGATGTAAATGAACAAATTAGGAAGAACATGGAAGCAACAGAGATGTGGTTCCTGAGTTGAATGTTGGGAATTCCTTGGACTGCCAGAGTAACTAATGATGATTTCCTGAAAGAGGCTGATGAAATTAGAACATTATATACAACAATAAGAAAGAGATAAACAGCTTTCTTTGGGCATGTGATGAGAAGAGAGGCATTGGAGAACATCATGACAACTGGAAAGATCGAGGGGAAGAGAGGCAGAGACCGAACAAGAGATGATGCTGGAGGAATATCGTCAGCAGAGTTGATCCAGAACACCAAAGACTGAGATATGTGGAGGGACATGTATGCCATCTGGCATGGCACTTGATGTTGATGATGCTTCCCCACCACCTGTTCTTCCCTAAACATTATGAGGTAATTATGTTAATTATCCAGCACCCATAATAGGCCATTTCCCAATCACAAAAGAAGAACATTTGGACTTTTCAGCTCAAATATTACACAAAATGCTTAGACTATCATGGACAGAGAAGAAGAAAGATCTGAGCATTGATGAAAACTGGCTCCTTAACAGCATCATGACTCAGAAATTAAAACACACTGTCCATGTTGGTTGTGACAAGGGCTGGGGGAGAGCTGCGATGGGAGTGGTGGTTCCTGGAGGAAGTGGCGGGGTCCACCAGCATGGAGATGGACATGTTGTGACAGAGGGTTGGGGGAGAGCAGAGATGGGAGTGGTGGTTCCTGGAGGACGTGGCGGGGTCCCTATGTTAGAAATATATCTTGTAGTTCATGTTTTGTATTCTGTCCCAGTGTTTAGACACATAACTATAATTCATGTTTTTAAATAATTCCAGTATTTTAGCACATATACGTCGCTACTGTTTTGCATTCTGTGGCAGTGTTTTAGCACATATATGACACAATCCGAGATTTTGCATTATGTGCCAGTGTATCAGCATGTGTATCTTGCAACTGATGTTTTGCATTATGTGCCAGTGTTTCAGCATGTGTATCTTGCAACTGATATTTTGCATTCTTTTGTTGTACCCAGTCAGGTTTGATTAATGACACCAGATGGCTCCTGGTCTACCGCTTCCATGACTACTTTATTTACCAGCAAGAAATGCTGGAGTCCAGCCCGGACATGCTCGCTGCATTGGCTGTATATGACATCTTTAAATATTGCAACCCACTACAGGTGAGACTTCCATCATCATCATTACCATCATCAGATCTGCAGGTCAGCTTGGCTGAATGGATAACAGCGCGCATTCTTATACATCCGGTGCGCTGATGCCAAGGTAGTGGATTTAACCCCTACACCGGTCAGTTGGACTAATTTTGACTTCCAGTCCTTGACTTTTGGACATAAATTATAAGTACTTTTGAAGTCAGAGTGCTTTTGTCTGATGGGCAGGGACACTGGTAATAGAGAAAGCTAATCCACACGCAAAAATCAGTCCAGTGCACTAGTAGTAGCACGTATATGGACTACTCTTGAGTTCAAAGCAAAGACCACCAAATAAATCACCAGTACCTTGCCAAGTGACAAGGGTGATTATGTTTTCCCACAGCTCCCACATGCCAGCAACATGTATCAGTTCCTTGCCAAGTGACAAGGGTGATTATGTTTTCCCACAGCTCCCACATGCCAGCAACATGTATCAGTTCCTTGCCAAGTGACAAGGGTGATTATGTTTTCCCACAGCTCCCACATGCTAGCAACATGTATCAGTTCCTTGCCAAGTGACAAGGGTGATTATGTTTCCCCACAGCTCCCACATGCCAGCAACATGTATCAGTACCTTGCCAAGTGACAAGGGTGATTATGTTTTCCCACAGCTCCCACATGCTAGCAACATGTATCAGTTCCTTGCCAAGTGACAAGGGTGATTATGTTTTCCCACAGCTCCCACATGCCAGCAACATGTATCAGTACCTTGCCAAGTGACAAGGGTGATTATGTTTTCCCACAGCTCCCACATGCCAGCAACATGTATCAGTTCCTTGCCAAGTGACAAGGGTGATTATGTTTCCCCACAGCTCCCACATGCTAGCAACATGTATCAGTTCCTTGCCAAGTGACAAGGGTGATTATGTTTTCCCACAGCTCCCACATGCTAGCAACATGTATCAGTTCCTTGCCAAGTGACAAGGGTGATTATGTTTTCCCACAGCTCCCACATGCCAGCAACATGTATCAGTTCCTTGCCAAGTGACAAGGGTGATTATGTTTCCCCACAGCTCCCACATGCCAGCAACATGTATCAGTTCCTTGCCAAGTGACAAGGGTGATTATGTTTCCCCACAGCTCCCACATGCTAGCAACATGTATCAGTACCTTGCCAAGTGACAAGGGTGATTATGTTTCCCCACAGCTCCCACATGCCAGCAACATGTATCAGTTCCTTGCCAAGTGACAAGGGTGATTATGTTTTCCCACAGCTCCCACATGCCAGCAACATGTATCAGTTCCTTGCCAAGTGACAAGGGTGATTATGTTTCCCTACAGCTCCCACATCCCAGCAACATGTATCAGTTCCTTGCCACATGTATCAGTTCCTTGCCAAGTGACAAGGGTGATTATGTTTTCCCACAGCTCCCACATGCCAGCAACATGTATCAGTTCCTTGCCAAGTGACAAGGGTGATTATGTTTCCCTACAGCTCCCACATCCCAGCAACATGTATCAGTTCCTTGCCACATGTATCAGTACCTTGCCAAGTGACAAGGGTGATTATGTTTTCCCACAGCTCCCACATGCTAGCAACATGTATCAGTTCATTTGCTGTCTTTTAACACATGATGCAATAATGTTCAGAATCTTCTGTCACTGTTTTCCTCTTCTTCTGTTAATGTGTCTAGTTACAATGTTTATTTTTCTTCTCATTATGTGTCCAACCTGTTCTTGATGTCTGTGTTAAATGTCTTTTTGTCTTGTCTGTGCCTTGAAGTACATTCATTCATGCAGCAAGGCACTTATGTCATTTTGGAGTGGCAGGTTCGAATCCTGGTATGCTAGCAATAGCTTTCTTCTGCTTCTGTGAGTGACAAATAGTAACTGTTATTGTTAACATGGTTATTGTAATTTCTATCACACTTTTAAGGTTTTAATTTGAAGCCCCCTCGTAATTCAGCTGAGAATAAATTAATTTGTATAATTAGTTATGCAGTAAGCAACTGAAAAGATAAAGTGAAAAATGCCAGGCAATAAACTGTACAAATCTTTTGTTTGTGCCTTGTTTTGTTTCAATCTGCATTAGGAAAACATTGCTTTGAATTATTCTATATTACAGTATCTATTCTAAGAATTGTCTTGCTTGTTTACTAATTATTTAGCTTGAGTTCCAATTGTATTATTGTTTTTGTATATGAAAAATAAAGTAGAGGTAATTCCATAATTTTGCCGGTGTGTTAACTGGGCATATTATGGAGGAAAGGAATGATAACACCATCCTGCCTACCATATCCTGTAGACAACTTAGTTGCACTATCCAAGCAGCCATGAACAAGTCTGTAAAGGAATATGAGCAAACAAAAAATATAACCAGGCAACTCAACAAAAGGAAAACACTCACAGAAACAGGCAGTTGCTGAAACAAAATTATTGATCAGTGAGAATGTGATGCTAAAATAAAAATAATAAGCCTTAGCTAGAAAATTGAAGTGTAAACTGTAGAAACACAAAATAGGAACTAAGACTGAGAAAATAGAAATGTGGAACAAGGGATAGGTGTTGCAAAACTGAATAAAAAAGTAAATGAAATGAAATGAAGAACTTGTGTGTATGGATGATAGAGGTAATATCTTTTTTTCTTCTAATATACATGAACTACATTGTCAAGTGACTCCCGACAACCCTGTCAACTGATTCCCAACAACTTGGGAGCTCGTAGCGGTGAATTAATAGAAAACTTGTGATATGACTTGTAACTTATGGTACAGTTGTCAGAGATTGGATTTCAAGATCCCTTTCTCTCTCAGGCTCAATCAAAGCAATTCGCTCAAAGCACTCTGCTCATAGCACTCCACACTCCTTAAAATGTGACATGAGCTAAATTTTGGCTCCTGTCAGTGATTGTTTATAGTTTTGTTTCTTCAACAATGATAGAGTTGTTTTCTTCTATAGATGTTAGAATATAGTTTTTCTTCTGCAGATGTTAGCATGTATAATTTTGTCTCTTCTACAGATTTCAGAGTTTATGTTAAAGAACATGAAAATTACTGTTGAAAAGCTACATAGCTGTGCACTTGAAACCCACATGGATAAGAGCACAGAAATTGACGCCAGACTAGACAGCACCTTTAAGAAGCTGTCAGGTTTGTTAATAAATTTTAGACCTGAGATTATGGAGCTGTGGAAACCTCGCCTGGTACATTTCTTCAGAACCTGGAGAATATCGAACCTGCCTTCCGAGGGTGAAGATCTTTCAGACCTGTTTTGGTTTGTGCAGGCTTTAGAGCTTCAGCTGTCTGATGATAGTTTTGAGGTTGACTGCATTTGCATGAAGAGCGGCAAATATCACAACTGCATTAAAAAGCTGATGAAATTCAACTGTCACAGTAAAACCCCGCTCCATATGCTGGATTCATTCTCTGTGGTTGTCTGCAAGAATGCAAATTATGATGTTGGAGGTGAGAAATTCATTCCAGCACAGCAGTCCGACATATCTGTTTCTGAAATTGTTGAAAACTCAAAGCTCAAATTGGGACTGTGTGCATGCTGCACTCCACGAAGGCTTAAAAAATGGCTTCCTAATATGGAGCTGAATGATCCAGAAAGTAAAAGTAATCCTGTAGTGGAACCCAAGCAGATTGATGGTAAATCATCCTGGACGAATTTAAATAAACAGCTCACGACAAAAGCCGTTGGACGCAGCTCTCAGACAGGTGGAGATGTTGATGATTTGCCTGGAAGCACGGCAGCATTGTCTCAGGACGTTCCTGAGGCTTTCTTACCTTCACGTTCTGGAAGCTTCCAAGACAAGGAATCCAGGATCCTGGTGGTGTTGGCACCGACTGCAGACATGGCAGCCCAGCTGCTGGCAACTGATAAAGGTACATAGTTATCTTGTGTTGTAAACCATTGGCCTGCACTAGACGTGCTCCAGTCTCTGTTTCTGTAGTTTTGTGAAAATGAATGGATGAGTTGGGGGTGGTGTGGCAGCTTAGAAATTACATTGTCCACCTCAAGTTCAGCATTTGCAGGGTTCAGTCCCAGTATAAGGCTGGGAAGTTTTCCACTTTTACAGAACAATTGGTACCTAATAATATCACACGTCCCACTGATATCTTGGGAAGTGAGATACCTAATATCACATGTCCCACTGATCTCTTCCATGGCAGGTGAGAATCACACAGAGTAGGCCATCAGACCACCAACCTGGCAAAATTGTTAGGAAGATAAACCTACCCACGGGTAGATAGAGCCTGTTACCTTGGGTGGAATCTAGCTAGAGGAAGCAAACCTTTCACAAATGCATGCTGAAGTTGGACACACTGACCTGTGAGGTGCTTAACTAGGTGTGATACATTCACCTCGAACGAGGAGTGAACAAAGAAAAAGAATAAACAAGCCAAAATAAATAACGATGTTAAAGATGTCATGGGCGGCACGATGAATATTTTCTGTGAAGAGTGACGGAAGGCCAGTCAGTCATGCCATGAGCTGTGTGAAGAGTGACGGAAGGCCAGTCAGTCATGCCATGAGCAGTGTGAAGAGTGACGGAAGGCCAGTCAGTCATGCCATGAGCAGAACTAAATATGTTGCAGTAGGAAATAAAAACAGTTAGATACACGTAACTGCGAAAAAGTGAGATATACTAAACATGGACAGTGGATATACTTTACAACAAACTCCACAATGGTGAACATAAATAATAGGAGGAAAATTTTTTTTAAAGTACACTACGAAACAATGATTGATGTTTCAAATATAATAATCATCCTCAGGAAAAGCACAAATGGATCTAAAGAAAAACGTGAAATTAGAAAACGTGATAGTATTAAAACACAAATCCTTCGTTGTTAGAGAGGTGGGATTTTCCCCTATTATTTATGTTCACCATTATGGAGTTTATTGTAAGGTATGTACACTGTGTCTGTGTTTAGTATATCTCATTTTTTCATAGGAGTAACATGTAACTAACTTATTTCCAGTTGTTATATCCTGCTGCAGCTGTTGCTTCTCAGTGATCGTTTGAGTAATTTTATATCATCAGAGACTGAGGGATAGTGATAATATGAGTAATTTTATATCATCAGATACTGAGGGATAGTGATAATCTGAGTAATTTTATATCATCAGAGACTGAGGGATAGTGATAATCTGAGTAATTTTATATCATCAGAGAGTGAGGGATAGTGATATTCTGAGTAATTTTATATCATCAGAGATTGAGGGATAGTAATAATCTGAGTAATTTTATATCATCAGATACTGAGGGATAGTGATAATCTGAGTAATTTTATATCATCAGAGACTGAGGGATAGTGATAATCTGAGTAATTTTATATCATCAGATACTGAGGGATAGTGATAATATGAGTAATTTTATATCATCAGATACTGAGGGATAGTGATAATCTGAGTAATTTTATATCATCAGAGACTGAGGGATAGTGATAATATGAGTAATTTTATATCATCAGATACTGAGGGATAGTGATAATCTGAGTAATTTTATGTCATCAGAGACTGAGGGATAGTGATAATATGAGTAATTTTATATCATCAGAGACTGAGGGATAGTGATAATCTGAGTAATTTTATATCATCAGAGAGTGAGGGATAGTGATAATCTGAGTAATTTTATATCATCAGAGAGTGAGGGATAGTGATAATCTGAGTAATTTTATATCATCAGAGACTGAGGGATAGTGATAATCTGAGTAATTTTATATCATCAGAGACTGAGGGATAGTGATAATATGAGTAATTTTATATCATCAGAGACTGAGGGATAGTGATAATATGAGTAATTTTATATCATCAGAGACTGAGGGATAGTGATAATATGAGTAATTTTATATCATCAGATACTGAGGGATAGTGATAATCTGAGTAATTTTATGTCATCAGAGACTGAGGGATAGTGATAATCTGAGTAATTTTATGTCATCAGAGACTGAGGGATAGTGATAATCTGAGTAATTTTATATCATCAGAGAGTGAGGGATAGTGATAATCTGAGTAATTTTATATCATCAGAGAGTGAGGGATAGTGATAATATGAGTAATTTTATATCATCAGAGAGTGAGGGATAGTGATAATCTGAGTAATTTTATATCATCAGAGAGTGAGGGATAGTGATAATCTGAGTAATTTTATATCATCAGAGACTGAGGGATAGTGATAATCTGAGTAATTTTATATCATCAGAGACTGAGGGATAGTGATAATCTGAGTAATTTTATATCATCAGAGACTGAGGGATAGTGATAATCTGAGTAATTTTATATCATCAGAGAGTGAGGGATAGTGATAATCTGAGTAATTTTATGTCATCAGAGACTGAGGGATAGTGATAATCTGAGTAATTTTATGTCATCAGAGAGTGAGGGATAGTGATAATCTGAGTAATTTTATATCATCAGAGAGTGAGGGATAGTGATAATCTGAGTAATTTTATATCATCAGAGACTGAGGGATAGTGATAATCTGAGTAATTTTATATCATCAGAGAGTGATGGGCGACTGGTGGAGACACCACAACTGGAGTTGGCCTACTTCGACATTGAAATGGAAACCTGGTGCCGTGGCTGCAAGCTGGATTTTCCCATCAATGGTCCAATGCTTGAAAAGCATTCATGGAGAATTGCCTTTTTCAACAGCTGTCTGTATATGTTCAGGTAAGAAGACATGCAGCTCACAGTTTAGTACCTCTTGGTTCATAGGTTATTCATTAAGTATGGTTCAGAACAAAAATACAGAATCATATAAATATTCTTCTTCTCTTCTTCTATTTACCCCAGTGAAGTGTTGATCAAGTATTTTAATGTACTCTTTCTAATGCTCTTTGTAAGTTAAGTTGGTATTAATTTCTCTAAGGTTGTTCTTGATACCATCACTCCGTCTTGTATGTGGTCTTCCCCTAGCTCTGTATCCATTATATTTCTGCAATGTGGATCATATGGAATAATATGAATATTCACTGTTTGAATTCCCTCTGGACACTGGATGGTTGACCATGAAATACCTCATTCCCTCTAGACACTGGAGCCTGTTGACCATGAAATACCTCATTCCCTCTAAACACTGGAACCTGTTGGCCATGAAATACCTCATTCCCTCTGGACACTGGAACCTGTTGACCATGAAATATCTCATTCCCTCTAAACACTGGAACCTGTTGGCCATGAAATACCTCATTCCCTCTGGACACTGGAGCCTTTTGACCATGAAATAACCCAGACCTGTGGAGACAATATTACCAACCTTGACCCCAGACCAGGTGTTCTGTATGTGCTGTGTGGAACCCTGATCTGGATACATCTAATTAATTAAGTGCCATGCGATGATTAATCGTCTTAAGTGACTTCCCATATCTACCATGGATTTATATACAGTAGTTTTCTCTGCACAACCCCTTTTTAATTTGATATATAATACTGTATAATATCTGCTACCATATTAACAACTTTTAAGTCATAACTGTGACACACCCCTACTTCCCATTTTTCCACCATCCATTTGTGTATGGTCCAAAGCAACTTTTTCTGTTTGGCCTGAATCTGTTAATATCCCACTCACAGATTATCCTGTGAAAAGTGGGAACTGGCATGCCCTGAGTGGTAGCCCCTGCCACTTGGAAAGTGGAGACTGGCATGTCCTGAGTGGTAGCCCTGCCACTTGGCATGCCCTGAGTGGTAGCCCCTGTCACTTGGCATGCCCTGAGTGGTAGCCCCTGTCACTTGGCATGCCCTGAGTGGTAGTCCCTGTCACTTGGCATGCTCTGAGTGATAGCCCCTGTCACTTGGAAAGATGCAGGTTTGTTAGGACATTGTGGAAATTCTGCCCAGCACTGCAAGGTTTACATGGTTGAATGCTTTTGTGCTTAAACTTCTGGCGAGCTGAGGGTAGAGAGCTGAGGGTAGAGAGCTAATTTCTGACACCAGCCAGTTGGACTTCAACTTTGAATTCTTGTTAAAACAAAGCAAGGGCAAATTACTCAACATAAAATTGTCTAACAAATCAAGCTGTAGTTGGGATTGATTGCAACATCCTGAAATAGACATGCAACATTCAGTGCAAGTTTTCGAGGTCATGACCAGGTTAATAGATTGGCTGTTGGGATAGCTAGTTTACAATATGACTGCTGCTGTTGTCCCTCTGGGAGGAGCACTAGTTTACATTATGGCTGCTGCTGTTGTCCCTCTGGGTGGACAGCTAGTTTACAATATGGCTGCTGCTGCTGTTGCCCCTCTGGGTGGAGAGCTAGTTTACAATATGGCTGCTGCTGTTGCCCCTCTGGGCGCAGAGCTAGTTTAAAATATGGCTGCTGCTGTTGCCCCTCTGGGTGGAGAGCTAGTTTCAATATGGCTGCTGCTGCCCCTCTGGGTGGAGAGCTAGTTTCAATATGGCTGCTGTTGTCCCTCTGGGTAGAGCGCTAGTTTACAATATGGCTGCTGCAGTTGGCCCTCTGTGTGGAGCACTAGTTTACAATATGGCTGCTGCTGTCCCTCTGGGTGGAGAGCTAGTTTCAATATGGCTGCTGCTGCCCCTCTGGGTGGAAAGCTAGTTTACAATATGGCTGCTGTTGTCCCTCTGGGTGGAGCGCTAGTTTACAATATGGCTGCTGCTGTCCCTCTGGGTGGAGAGCTAGTTTCAATATGGCTGCTGCTGCCCCTCTGGGTGGAAAGCTAGTTTACAATATGGCTGCTGTTGTCCCTCTGGGTGGAGCGCTAGTTTACAATATGGCTGCTGCAGTTGGCCCTCTGTGTGGAGCACTAGTTTACAATATGGCTGCTGTTGTCCCTCTGGGTAGAGCGCTAGTTTACAATATGGCTGCTGCAGTTGGCCCTCTGTGTGGAGCACTAGTTTACAATATGGCTGCTGCTGTCCCTCTGGGTGGAGAGCTAGTTTCAATATGGCTGCTGCTGCCCCTCTGGGTGGAAAGCTAGTTTACAATATGGCTGCTGTTGTCCCTCTGGGTGGAGCGCTAGTTTACAATATGGCTGCTGCTATCCCTCTGGGTGGACAGCTAGTTTACAGTATGGCTGCTGCTATCCCTCTGGGTAGACAGCTAGGTTACAGTAAGGCTGATGTTGTCCCTCTGGGTAGAGAGCTAGGTTACAGTAAGGCTGATGTTGTCCCTCTGGGTAGAGAGCTAGGTTACAGTAAGGCTGATGTTGTCCCTCTGGGTAGAGAGCTAGGTTACAGTATGGCTGCTGTTGTCCCTCTGGGTAGACAGCTAGTTTACAGTATGGCTGCTGCTATCCCTCTGGGTAGAGAGCTAGGTTACAGTAAGGCTGCTGTTGTCCCTCTGGGTAGAGAGCTAGGTTACAGTATGGCTGCTGTTGTCCCTCTGGGTAGACAGCTAGTTTACAGTATGGCTGCTGCTATCCCTCTGGGTAGAGAGCTAGGTTACAGTAAGGCTGATGTTGTCCCTCTGGGTAGAGAGCTAGGTTACAGTATGGCTGCTGTTGTCCCTCTGGGTAGAGAGCTAGTTTACAGTATGGCTGCTGCTATCCCTCTGGGTAGAGAGCTAGGTTACAGTAAGGCTGCTGTTGTCACTCTGGGTGGACAGCTAATTTACAGTAAGGCTAATGTTGTCCCTCTGGGTAGAGAGCTAGGTTACAGTAAGGCTGCTGTTGTCCCTCTGGGTAGACAGCTAGTTTACAGTATGGCTGCTGCTATCCCTCTGGGTAGAGAGCTAGGTTACAGTCAGGCTGATGTTGTCCCTCTGGGTAGAGAGCTAGGTTACAGTAAGGCTGCTGTTGTCCCTCTGGGTAGAGAGCTAGGTTACAGTAAGGCTGCTGTTGTCCCTCTGGGTAGAGAGCTAGGTTACAGTATGGCTGCTGCTATCCCTCTGGGTAGAGAGCTAGGTTACAGTATGGCTGCTGTTGTCCCTCTGGGTAGAGAGCTAGGTTACAGTAAGGCTGCTGTTGTCCCTCTGGGTAGAGAGCTAGGTTACAGTAAGGCTGATGTTGTCCCTCTGGGTAGAGAGCTAGGTTACAGTAAGGCTGATGTTGTCCCTCTGGGTAGAGAGCTAGGTTACAGTATGGCTGCTGTTGTCCCTCTGGGTGGACAGCTAATTTACAGTAAGGCTGCTGTTGTCCCTCTGGGTAGACAGCTAGTTTACAGTATGGCTGCTGCTATCCCTCTGGGTAGAGAGCTAGGTTACAGTAAGGCTGATGTTGTCCCTCTGGGTAGAGAGCTAGGTTACAGTATGGCTGCTGTTGTCCCTCTGGGTAGAGAGCTAGGTTACAGTAAGGCTGATGTTGTCCCTCTGGGTAGAGAGCTAGGTTACAGTATGGCTGCTGTTGTCCCTCTGGGTAGAGAGCTAGGTTACAGTAAGGCTGCTGTTGTCCCTCTGGGTAGAGAGCTAGGTTACAGTATGGCTGCTGTTGTCCCTCTGGGTAGACAGCTAGTTTACAGTATGGCTGCTGCTATCCCTCTGGGTAGAGAGCTAGGTTACAGTAAGGCTGCTGTTGTCCCTCTGGGTGGACAGCTAATTTACAGTAAGGCTAATGTTGTCCCTCTGGGTAGAGAGCTAGGTTACAGTAAGGCTGCTGTTGTCCCTCTGGGTAGACAGCTAGTTTACAGTATGGCTGCTGCTATCCCTCTGGGTAGAGAGCTAGGTTACAGTCAGGCTGATGTTGTCCCTCTGGGTAGAGAGCTAGGTTACAGTAAGGCTGCTGTTGTCCCTCTGGGTAGAGAGCTAGGTTACAGTAAGGCTGCTGTTGTCCCTCTGGGTAGAGAGCTAGGTTACAGTATGGCTGCTGCTATCCCTCTGGGTAGAGAGCTAGGTTACAGTATGGCTGCTGTTGTCCCTCTGGGTAGAGAGCTAGGTTACAGTAAGGCTGCTGTTGTCCCTCTGGGTAGAGAGCTAGGTTACAGTAAGGCTGATGTTGTCCCTCTGGGTAGAGAGCTAGGTTACAGTAAGGCTGATGTTGTCCCTCTGGGTAGAAAGCTAGGTTACAGTATGGCTGCTGTTGTCCCTCTGGGTAGACAGCTAGTTTACAGTATGGCTGCTGCTATCCCTCTGGGTAGAGAGCTAGGTTACAGTAAGGCTGCTGTTGTCCCTCTGGGTGGACAGCTAATTTACAGTAAGGCTAATGTTGTCCCTCTGGGTAGAGAGCTAGGTTACAGTAAGGCTGCTGTTGTCCCTCTGGGTAGACAGCTAGTTTACAGTATGGCTGCTGCTATCCCTCTGGGTAGAGAGCTAGGTTACAGTAAGGCTGATGTTGTCCCTCTGGGTAGAGAGCTAGGTTACAGTATGGCTGCTGTTGTCCCTCTGGGTAGAGAGCTAGGTTACAGTATGGCTGCTGCTATCCCTCTGGGTAGACAGCTAGTTTACAGTATGGCTGCTGTTGTCCCTCTGGATAGAGAGCTAGGTTACAGTATGGCTGCTGTTGTCCCTCTGGGTAGAGAGCTAGGTTACAGTATGGCTGCTGTTGTCCCTCTGGGTAGAGAGCTAGGTTACAGTATGGCTGCTGTTGTCCCTCTGGGTGGATAGCTAGTTTACAGTATGGCTGCTGTTGTCCCTCTGGGTAGAGAGCTAGGTTACAGTAAGGCTGATGTGGTGAAGGATTTCTGGGACCAGGTGGAGAGTACAACTGAACATAGTATCCATGCTTGGAGAGACAGCATCACCAGGGGATGACTAGGTCTGGACAACACTCAGCTCATAGGGGAAAAACCAGGCAGTCTTTTGTACTATGGCAAACCTATAGATGCTCCGTCTCCCTCTGCAACTGTGAAGCTGATTATTGCAGTCAATCATTGGCTGTGAACACCATTAACTGATTAAATGCCATGCAATGATTAATAGTCTTTAGTGACTTCCTGTATCTGCTATGAGCTTATATACAGTAGGTTTCCTTATACAACCCCCTTTAATTTGATATATAATACAAAATGCTACCACATTAACAACTTTTAAGTCATAACTGACAGGCCCATACTTCTCATTTTCCACCATCCATTGTTTTGGCACTGAGTTAGTTGATATCTCAATCTGAGCAGTTATTTCGCTATATGTTGCTAGCTTGCTTTTATTGTCTATATTGGTGTCTTCTACTAATAATATAAAGCTTAAAATATCAACCAATCAGTTTTTCATTCTCATTGAATGACAGTACAGATGAAAATGAAAATGCCATCCAACGACCAGGCCAATTTAAATATCTGCCTCCCTTTGCCTTTGAACCCATGATCTTTGGGCCAACTGGCAGATGTGTTAGCCACTGTACTACCACTGATCCCTCCAAGGGGAATTGATGTTATTAAATAATGTAAATTTTGAGATGTTTCCATATTATGTTATCTGATACATTATATGTTCAGTAATATATTAAGCAATATATTATATTAAGTGGAAATTAGGCAATATATTATATTAAGTGGAAATTTGGCAATATATTATATTAAGTGGAAATTAGGTAATATATTATATTAAGTGGAAATTAGGCAATATATTATATTAAGTGGAAATTAGGCAATATATTATATTAAGTGGAAATTAGGCAATATATTATATTAAGTGGAAATTAGGCAATATATTATATTAAGTGGAAATTAGGCAATATATTATATTAAGTGGAAATTAGGCAATATATTATATTAAGTGGAAATTAGGCAATATATTATATTAAGTGCAAATTAGGCAGTATATTATATTAAGTGGAAATTAGGCAATATATTATATTAAGTGGAAATTAGGCAATATATTATATTAAGTGGAAATTAGGCAGTACATTATAATAAATATAAGTTGGGTACTACATTATATTACATATAAGTTATAATGCATTATATTAAGTATACTTTAGGTAATACATTAAATTAAGTATAAGTTATATAATACATTATATTAACATGCATTATGTATTGCATTATGTGTTCGATAATATATTAAAATATCACACCACTACAATCCACAGCCTAAGCCTGGAAACTGGTCTGCAGTACAACACTCTAACGAACAGCTGGGAGCATCTGGAATGGGGTGACATGACAAGGTATCAAGAGGTTACATCAACCACGTGGATACATGCTAGCGAAACAACATACCCTGCGCTCACACATGTTTCATGTCAAGATGGTGACTCACGATGGGAGGTGTTGTCTGACCCAGATAAAGTCCATTCTAGGATGCTGAAGCTGATGGTTAAAGGTGATGAGAAGATTGAAGCTGTGTCCTATCCCTCACCGCCGTTTCAGTTTTTGACTGCAGTATGTCCAAGCACAATGTCAAGGACACAGCTGGACGCAATGGAGCAGCCACATTTTACAAAGGTTGACAATCTGTTCCTGGACTTTACTATTTTGAACCAAATGGAAGCATAATTAGTGTGTTGTGTGCAAGAAAATTTGGTCTCACTTGAGTAAAGCTCCATATAGTGCTCTACCCATCTATCCATCTGTTGTTTCTTATTGTGATGATTTTTCCAGTCGAGGTTTTCAGTGGTGCACTTCATTTGGTCATTTGACCACATGCTTTCTTTTTCCCTTCATACATGCTTTTGATGTTTCCCTTATCACTTGCATTTTGAATGGACTCACATAACTTGATCCAATAGTCATTTGCACACTGCCTGGCAGCCTTTTGCACATCCTTCCTAGCTTGCTTCAGCTCACTGAGAGTTTTAAGTGTTGTTCTTTCTTTGTTTCTTAAGAGAGCTATTTTCTTTTTATCAATCAAGGGCTGCAGTGTCTGGCTGTTTGCCGCAAACCAGTCCTGCCTCTTATGATCCACAGTGCCGTAAATCTCTACCACTGTTTTATAAAGAGTTTCTTTAAGTTTACCCCACTTTTCACTTGCTGTACAAATTTCTGATGTATCAGTGAAAGCGTCTTCAAGTTTCTGTTGGAACTCAAAGCACTTATCAGGATCGTGGGTGTTAATAACATTAATCCTGGGGCTAGATTTGTGTTTAGCTGTGTAGATTCTCTTTGGTCTCAGTCTAAACCTTGCAATAACCAAAGAATGATCCATATCACAGTCAGCAGTGTGGTAACTTTGAGTTAATAATATTTGGTTCAGATGTTGTCTCCGTGTGATGATGAAGTCCAGCTGATGCCAATTAAAGAAAGAGTTTGTAATACATAGGTCATTTCTGGTGCAATGCTTCAACAGCCTTTGCTCATTTTAACTTATTGCGACCGATGTATTTTCCATGGCACACTGGCCATGAACTTGAATCCTTGCCCATACAAGCATTGAAATCACTGAGCATATAAATGTAGTCAGGTTTTGGAACTGTCTTGATCACACAGTCTAGTGCCTCATAGAACGAATCCTTCACATCATAAGAGGAAGCAAGTGTCGGTGCATATGCAGTGATAATGGTGGCAAAACCACAAGAGGTTGCCAATCGCAGGGATAATAGTCTTTCATTACCCCTAGGTGGAATTTCAATCATTCCCAGTAGCGAATTCTTCACTGCAAAACCCACACCATGTTGCCTTTTTTTTTGCCTGCCCTCTACCCTTCCTAAAAAAGGTGTAATTGTTTTCCCTGGGTGACCCTTGCTTAGCGAGGTGAGTCTCCTGCAGGCCAGCAATATCAATGTTAAGACGATTGAGTTCGGCATCAAACACAACTGTTTTTCTCACATCGTCAATATTTGTCAGGTCAGTGGAAAATCCTGGACACATGGTTCTTATGTTCCAGGTTGCAGGCTGTAGCTTGAGGTTTCTATTTTTATTTTTATTAGTGCTTTGTGCATTGGTTTAAAAGCCTGGGATCAGATTTTGTCCTAGCCCCAAGAACCCATTGAAGCAGGCAGGATGTGGCGGATCAGCACCCAATTGGCCGGGGGATGCCCAGCTTGAGGCAGGCGGTAGTTGATCAGTGACACCTGTAGGTGTCTCCCACCGTCAGAGGCAAGTTGTGGTGCCCCATGTCTACGCCAATTGACAAAGGATTTATAACCTGTAATTGCTACCTCTCGCTTTGATTCTCAGACTGGTTAAGACTTGGGCTAAAATATAGAGACCATGTGTTGCCCATGCAGCATGATCACTTTCTTGGCATGCCTAGTTCACTCCAGAGCCATGGTAGCACCAATACATCTGGATCAAGACAGGATGCAGAAGCTGCAGGATCAGCAAAGCAATGCTCTAACTGTATGCCTGTCGGAGCTTCGATCCTAGACCAGCTGCCTACCAAGGCTGCCCTACCATGACATTTTGTCTTTAGGTTGCATTTATGTATAAATCTTTATATGTATAAATTCATGTATAGTTGATTGATTGATTGATCTATAAATTCATGTATAGTTGATTGATTGATTGATCTATAAATTCATGTATAGTTAAAAACACAAAGTTGAATGAGACCGGATGATTGGATGTTTTTTGTGTGTATTTATGTATAAATTCATGTATAGTTAAGTTGAATGAGACCGGATGATTGGATGTTTTTTTGTGTGTATTTATGTATACATTCATGTATAGTTAAGTTGAATGAGTCCAGATGATTGGATGTTATTTTGTGTGTATTTATGTGTAAATTCATGTACTGTCAAAGACACAGACTCAATAAAGACTGAACAATTCAATGTTTCTTTATCTATAAATTCATTACTAGTAAAGGACACAGATTGAGGACACACAATTGAGGCTGGATGATTAACTATTTCTTTATATATAAATCCATGTTTAGTCAATGACACAGTCATGAATCAAGACTGTTTGATTAACTATTTCTTTATATATACGAGGGTCATTCAGTAAGTTTATTCAGTTTTTTCTCAGCTAATAATGAGGATAGAGGCATTACATTTTGCACACATATGGCATATGTTGATTGTGTGCAACAAATTGCAACCGGCCAAATAATATGGCTGCCCTAAACTGTTGAAAGGGAATGTCTTAGCAACCTGTGTTATAAACAGAATTGTGATGGAATTTCTCGTTGCAGAGAAGGAAACTGTTGTGAACATTCACAAGTGTCTATATGATGTGTATGAAAGTTTTGCAGTCGACAGGAGTACAGTAAGTCGCTGTGTTAAGAGAATCAAAGAATCAGGAAGTGGAGACATGAAGCTGTTTGATTGGCTGCACTGTGAACGTCCTGCCATAACCACCAATGTAGAAATATTGAAATGTGCTGAAGCCATTATTCTTACTAATAAGTGAATCACTACTCAACAATTAGCGTAAAAGATGTCAGTCAGCTATGGTATTGCGAATGCAATTATTAAAACTTGATTTTCTCATTCCCCACTACAACAATTCTATACTAGATCCCCCACTACAACAGTTCTATACTGGATCCTCCACTTCAACAGTTCCACACTAGATCCCCCATTCCAAAAGTTCTATACTATATTCCCCACTCCAACAGTTCCATACTCAGTTCCCCACTACAATAGTTCTATACTATATTCCCCACTACAACAGTTCCATACTCAGTTCCCCACTACAACATTTCTATACTATATTCCCCACTACAACAGTTCTATACTATATTACCCACTCCAACAGTTCCATACTCAGTTCCCCACTACAACAGTTCTATGCTATATTACCCACTCCAACAGTTCCATACTCAGTTCCCCACTCCAAGAGTACCATACTCAGTTCCCCACTACAACAGTTCTATGCTATATTACCCACTCCAACAGTTCCTTACTCAGTTCCCTACTACAACATTTCTATACTATATTCCCCACTCCAACAGTTCTATACTATATTCCCCATTCCAACAGTTCCATACTCAGTTCCCCACTCCAACAGTTCTATACTATATTCCCCATTCCAACAGTTCCATACTCAGTTCCCCACTACAACAGTTCTATGCTATATTACCCACTCCACCAGTTCCATACTCAATTCCCCACTACAACAGTTCTATACTATATTTTCCACTCCAACAGTTCTATACTATATTCCCCATTCCAACAGTTCCATACTCAGTTCCCCACTCCAACAGTTCTATGCTATATTACCCACTCCAACAGTTCCACACTATATTACCCACTGACTGACACCTTGCCATCTTGACAGACGATAGTTTGTAAAATGGAGTTATACCTCTCCATAACACAAAGCCTGGTCTGAGTTTAGAGACCATGTGTTGCCCATGCAGCATAATCCCTCTCTCAGCCTGCCTAGTTTACTCCAGAGGAAAGGTAACATCAATACGTCTGGAACAAGACAAGCCGCAGAAGCTGCCAGATCAGCAAAGCAATGTTTTAACTGTCCGCCTATTAGAGTTACCATCCTAGACCAGTTGCCGACCAAGGCTTAGGGCCTGGTCTGCTATGCCATGACATTTAGTCTTTAGGTTGCATTTCCTCACACTAGGGAAAGGCTTGTACCCTTCCAATTGCGCTCCTCCACCCGAAGCCATTGGCACAATGTGTTGTGTCAGGTTTGGTGAGGGCCGCCCAACATTCGACGCTAACAGAAATCAGGTAGTACCGTCTACTGTCATACGATAGCTCAGTCGTATCTGACTAAGACCTGATACCCACAAGACTAGGTCACTGTTATTTGTCTTCATGCTACTTCTGGGTAAACTCAACGATGGCAACTACAATTTGACAAGTAAAGTGACACGTGGAATAAGATGATTATAATTAACCCTTTGTTTCCCTGGTCGTGTCCCCACCTTACAGTGGTAGAGGGGTTTGTGTGCGCCAATAACCCAAGACTTAAGCTGACTATGGTAGGACAGCGACTGGTAGAGTGTCCCAAGTCAACGGATAGGAACCAGACAAGGAAAGACACAAACCTGCTGCCTTGACCCACCACAACAGCCCTAACTGAGAAGAACCGAGTCAAGAACCGACATCAGAGCACTCTGGAAATTCCCGCGCTGCCCCATCATCATCTTCAACAACCAACGAACAGTCCCAAATACTAATGGTAGCAGTTGCGATCAGATTATGCGTCTGGCCTTTCCACAGAGTTTTGAGTGTCGGTCAGGTAACCGTCTGGTAACTGCCTGCAGCACCATCCTCTCCAGGCCGTGATGATCTGTCTGTTCTTTTGCACTATACACAAGATCCCAAAGAGCTCCGACCACATCTGCCTTATGCACCAAGCGGTGCTGATCCATCCAACCTGTCTGTCTCATCATTTCCCCACCACACCAGCCTTATGCACCAAGCGGTGCTGATCCATCCAACCTGTCCGTCTCCTCGTGTCCCCACCACACCTGCCTTATGCACCAAGCGGTGCTGATCCATCCAACCTGTCCGTCTCCTCGTGTCCCCACCACACCTGCCTTATGCACCAAGCGGTGCTGATCCATCCAGCCTGTCCGTCTCCTCGTGTCCCCACCACACCTGCCTTATGCACCAAGCGGTGCTGATCCATCCAACCTGTCTGTCTCATCATTTCCCCACCACACCTGCCTTATGCACCAAGCGGTGCTGATCCATCCAACCTGTCCGTCTCCTCGTTTCCCCACCACACCAGCATGTCATGGGGGAAAAGATCCAACAGATGCTCTCTAGTTTTGATTGCCGAATGGAAGCATATCACTCTACCTTAAGCATGATTGTCTCCACCTTTCTCATCATACTTTGTGAATCCGTTACAATCACGACGCATGGTTTTTGTCCTCCAAGCCAGCAGAATGCCACCATGACTCCTTCCAACCCCATTCTCAGACTAGATGTTGTGGTATCATACGTCAGGCTCTCCTGCACCAAACACCAACCTTTGGCACGAACCCACAGATTAATTGAGAAGATTCAGATGAACGATATGGGGAGCACATGCAAGGAGGAGAAAGACAGAAGCCAGGATAGGAGGTCGTGGCTAGAGTTGATTGAGGGCCTATGTTTCATTGGGAGGGAGGAGAAAGAGAGAAGCCAGGATAGGAGGTCGTGGCTAGAGTTGATTGAGGGCCTATGTTTCATTGGGATGGAGGAGAAAGAGAGAAGCCAGGATAGGAGGTCGTGGCTAGAGATGATTCAGGGCCTATGTTTCATTGGGAGGGAGGAGAAAGAGAGAAGCCAGGATAGGACGTCGTGGTTAGTGTTGATTGACGGTCTATGTTTCATCGGGGGTAAAAGGTAGCAGAAGAAGAAAACAAAAGCCCAATTCCAGACATGCCGACCAATACACCGAGACATAACCCTTCCCCTGATTACCTTCACTGCAAGTATTTAATGAAACAAACTAAAATTTTTAATTTATCATAAGTGTTTCTGCTTAAACTATTAGGAGGGCAGCATGGCGAGTGGATAAGAACACTCGTTCTGAAACTTCCGTTGTGCTGATGCCGAGGTAGCGAGTTCAGCTCCTACACCGGTCAGATGGACTAAAATGTTGACTGTTCGGGCGTTGAGATGGGGGTGTAAATTACAAGTACCTCTGAAGTTGGAGTGGGTTCACCTGATGGTGAGGGACACTGGTAATAGAGAAAGCTAATCCACACGCAAAATTCAGTCCAGTGATAAACTGAAATAGCGTGCGTGGACAACGCTTGAGTTCAAAGCTAGCAAGCGCTAAAAAAAAAACAAAAAAACAATAAGAAATATTACACAAGTGAGAGCCGGCGCTGTGACGTGGAGGCAGTGAACGCATGTCTTCATTCCTCGACATACCGAGATTTGGAAGTGAGGCAGAGAACGCATGTCTTCATTCCTCGACATACCGAGATTTGGAAGTCAGACAGTGAACGCGTGTCTTCATTCCTCTACATACCGAGATTTGGAAGTGAGGCAGAGAACGCATGTCTTCATTCCTCGACATACCGAGATTTGGAAGTCAGACAGTGAACGCGTGTCTTCATTCCTCGACATACCGAGATTTGGAAGTGAGGCAGTGAACGCGTGTCTTCATTCCTCGACATACCGAGATTTGGAAGTGAGGCAGTGAACGCGTGTCTTCATTCCTCGACATACCGAGATTTGGAAGTGAGGCAGTGAACGCGTGTCTTCATTCCTCGACATACCGAGATTTGGAAGTGAGGCAGTGAACGCGTGTCTTCATTCCTCGACATACCGAGATTTGGAAGTGAGGCAGTGAACGCGTGTCTTCATTCCTCGACATACCGAGATTTGGAAGTGAGGCAGTGAACGCGTGTCTTCATTCCTCGACATACCGAGATTTGGAAGAAGACCGCTCGCCTTGCATTGATTTCGTCGGGCATTCAGAAAGTAATGGCAAACTACTGAACGCAGATATTGCCTAGTGAATCACAAGCAGCTAATAATACTGGGGTTGATTGCGACGTCTTGTAAAGGACATGCAACTTGCTCATCTCCACATCTCATCTTGTTCTTGTATTATGGGATGTTGAGGTAAAGCATAAACAGCGGGATAGTGCCCATTTAAGGGCTTCATATATCAAGCCACAATCTCCACCTGCCCTTTCCTCAGGGAAGCAACACAAAGCACAGATAGCATTAGAAATATTGCAAAGTTTTCAAAGGACTTGACTTTCATCATCATCATCATCATCTCATCTTGTACCTTGCGGTGTTGAGGTGAAGCAAAAACGGTGGGAGTGTCCGTTTATGGGCTTCATATATCGAGATTCACGTGGACTCTATTATTCCCTCTGTTTATCGTTTACATTCCTTCGTCTTGTGGCTCCATCATGTCTGTACATCCTTGACTGTTGTGGTATACTGTTAGTTGGTAGCCTAGTTATGTTGCCTGTCTCCGCGGCTAAAGTGTTACGGACGCGATTCGTAATCCCGTAACCCGAGTTCGAAACACAGATTATCTTCTGATGGGATTAAATATATATTTTGGATGTGCCAAAGCGTCTCGTCACACCAGGTAGTAAACAGTCTGGTATAGAAGTCACGACATTTTGAAACTTTCTACTCCGCACAAACACTTGATGAATTTCTAAAGATTTTACCCTTCACTGATCAAACAACTGAACACTGAACACTGCTTCTCTTTGGTGCATGTCAAAAGTTGGCGGTCATCCTAAACTCTCCTTATGACATCACTGTGTTCGCCTGCACCTTGATGTTAGTGCTTAAAACTCTTGACATCCTTAACAACATCATTGACAGGTTACACGACCATATCTTGGTTATTGTAATTTCTATCACAATTTTAAGATTTTCATTTGAGTCCCCTCGTACACGAGCACGTGTCTACCAGCGAGTCAGTGAGTGCCCCGCATCCACTGCAGGGTGAGGTCAAGAAGAGAAAGGGCAGCAGGTTAGAAAGTTACTACCATGTCGGGTTACAGTCTGTGTCTCCAGTCAGGCTACTGCTTTAGTAACTGCCATGTCGGGTTACAATCTGTGTCTCCAGTCAGGCTACTGCTTTAGTTACTATACTACCATGTCGGGTTACAATCCGTGTCTCCAGTTCACTCCAGAGGAAAGGTAACACCCCTACATCTGGAACAAGACTCAGTCAGGCTACTGCTTTAGTTACTATACTATCATGTCGGGATACAATCTGTGTCTCCAGTCAGGCTACTGCTTTAGTTACTGCCATGTCAGGTTACAATCTGTGTCTCCAGTCAGGCTACTGCTTTAGTTACTATAATACCATGTCGGGTTACAATCTGTGTCTCCAGTCAGGATACTGCTTTAGTTACTGCCATGTCAGGTTACAATCTGTGTCTCCAGTCAGGCTACTGCTTTAGTTACTATAATACCATGTCGGGTTACAATCTGTGTCTCCAGTCAGGATACTGCTGTCATAAGTCAGGGTGCCCCACCGGCTAGATGAAAGTATTATTCACTGGCGAGCAACCCCAAATAGTCAGAATCTGACTAGGGACAAAATCTATATGGCTAAACTACAGATTAAGCCCATGAATATCCAACGTACAGCTCCAAGTGGCTCGTTACAAAATGAAATGAACTGTGCTGAATATTCGCCAAGGAATGGGAAAGAGAAGGTTAGATAAGATAGATGTTTAAGTCTAAATATATGAGTATAGAAGACTATCTCAGTACAGGTTTTTCTCCCTGACTGCTCCCTTCCTTGGTGTCTAAGTGAACACCCACCAATGTACACAACAACACGTATGCACAATTGGAAAAAATATAATGACAGAACTATGAGTTACAATACTACAACCTTTATTTGCTAATCATAACAATAGACATAGGATGATTGTCAATATGAGGATGATGAAATCATATACATATTGATATTGATGACAAACATTACGTAACTTTACTTGTTACTTGATCTATCTGGATCTGTGGTCCAGATCCCCACTCTCCAGTAGACACACACAAAAAGAACAGCTTGCCGGCATTCTGACTCCTGCCAGTCCTAGCTCTACCTAGTCTTCACTCGTTCTTGAGATCTGTAACATAGGTGCTCCTTGTGAGAGCTGGTAAGAAAGTCAAGAATGTGTTATATCTTGTTCTACATCAGCGCAATCCTAATTAAAACATATCATAACACAAACATATACAATGACCAGTCTGGCCAAGTTTATCTTCCAGCTCTACTGCGTTCACCATCCTCCTTCTCCCTACTGTCTTTAGTCTGGGACGGGCTTTTCAATTGTCTCACACGCCTGTAATGATTACATTTCTGCCGCCCCATGTCCATGTCGCTAATACAGAAATTCTGTGTCGTACAGCCGCTCCGTCCAAAGTTGGGTTAGCAGCTCACAGGATCGGTAATGGTATTATAATAATGCCGGGTCATCCGGGCTTACAAGCCGTGACCAGTAGCTGTGCCAGGTTCCCATGCATTACCGTGAACGCACGCCCACAATACACTGAGAAAGTGTAGCACCATATACCCTATACCAATTGTGGATAATGTCTGTACCATTACACCTCTGCTTCCAACACAATCGTTGGCCAATGTGCCAATGCGCAGACAATAGCATAACACTTCATATTGGTAGGTTTGCATATGACAAATCAATATATCAAACATCCAATACACATAAACATATTGATTAAACTAGACATATTATGATACTTTAACATCATAGCATAATGCACTAGTTAGTTTGTATGTATACGAAATGAGACGTATATACACAAAAAGAATATGTACGAAGCATATTCCTAGCATCGTTTATTCATATGAAATTACACATACATACATCCAACATATCCGTAAACATTATATTACTTCAAGATAGACATATAATGATACTCAACATAATAGCATCAGGCATTATTAATGAGTACTATTATTGTATAGCTACAAAATGAGATATACAACAAGTCTAATTGAAGTGACCACACAGACCAGCCATATTTGCTGATCTGCCCGGTTTAATCACCACTTAGTTACTGCTGTGGTAAGAATTAAAGAAATAGTCAGTTGACTATATTCTGTACAACAAATGCACACACCAAAAGAGACTAGTCTAGTTTACAAAGAAATGACAAGCATCTACCAAGACACCTAAAAGTCTACTTAGACAATGATATGCCTTTCACAAGTTTCTACTTCTCAGAAGAGTAATACATGAAGCACAATGATATTGAACACATAACTTAGAAAGAACACTCAAGTAACCTACGCCAAAGATAGTTCTTGAAATAACCTAGATCAGATATAGACTGAAAATCGGTACATCCATCTAAGAGACTAAGAGACTTACTAAGGGACTAGTTACTAAGAAATAATTCTCCTAGTGAAATCTAGCAACATAAGAATCATACGTATGACTACAAACGAGCTGGTTGTCTCACCTGTTCTGAAGTCAAACATTTTCTAACATAAAACAGGCTAGGGACCCTTATTTAAGCTGAGTCCAGCAGACAGTATTATCTCCTTGGCATTCCCGTCATAAATTCTTCTTATCCCCCCTGACGGTAATTGCAATTATCACTGCAACCTGGCCATCACACCTGTGGGTCTGACAATTATTAGCCCCCTGAGTCTTATCAGTGATTTCACACCTTGCACCTCTAGTCTCTACCAGATGGAGGTCAGCCATCACGGTAGGGAGGTTTCCTAGCTCTGCTTATCAGGTGTTGACTTGGCTTGTTTACTGCCTTAGGGCTATTATTATCTCCACCTTTCTACAGGTAATTGCCTTTATTCACCCAATGGCCCAGTTCATTGTTGATTCAGCCCGGGTCTACCTGGGCAAGAAGGTGCCAATGTGTCTGTGTGGTGTTATAGCCCGTCTGGGTCAGCAGTTTTCTAAGGTGTAGACTAATTTCAATTATCTAGTTGTGTCCGTCTCAAGTAGCCCATTTTATACTACCATACTATACTACCATGTCGGGTTACAATCTGTGTCTCCAGTCAGGCTACTGCTATAGTTACTATACTACCATGTCGGGTTACAATCTGTGTCTCCAGTCAGGCTACTGCTTTAGTTACTATACTACCATGTCGGGTTACAATCTGTGTCTCCAGTCAGGCTACTGCTATAGTTACTACAATGTCGGGTTACAGTCTGGGTCTCCAGTCAGGCTACTGCTTTAGTTATTGCCATGTCGGGTTACAATCTGGGTCTCCAGCCAGCCTACTGCTTTAGTTACTATACTACCATGTCGGGTTACAATCTGTGTCTCCAGTCAGGCTACTGCTTTAGTTACTATACTACCATGTCGGGTTACAATCTGTGTCTCCAGTCAGGCTACTGCTTTAGTTACTATACTACCATGTCGGGTTACAATCTGTGTCTCCAGTCAGGCTACTGCTTTAGTTACTATACTACCATGTCGGGTTACAATCTGTGTCTCCAGTCAGGCTACTGCTTTAGTTACTATACTACCATGTCGGGTTACAATCTGTGTCTCCAGTCAGGCTACTGCTTTAGTTACTACCATGTCGGGTTACAATCTGGGTCTCCAGCCAGCCTACTGCTTTAGTAACTATACTACCATGTCGGGTTACAATCTGTGTCTCCAGTCAGGCTACTGCTATAGTTACTACAATGTCGGGTTACAGTCTGGGTCTCTAGTCAGGCTACTGCTTTAGTTATTGCCATGTCGGGTTACAGTCTGGGTCTCCAGTCAGGCTACTGCTTTAGTTATTGCCATGTCGGGTTACAGTCTGGGTCTCCAGTCAGGCTACTGCTTTAGTTATTGCCATGTCGGGTTACAGTCTGGGTCTCTAGTCAGGCTACTGCTTTAGTTATTGCCATGTCGGGTTACAGTCTGGGTCTCCAGTCAGGCTACTGCTTTAGTTATTGCCATGTCGGGTTACAGTCTGGGTCTCCACAAGGATCTATGTCCTCAAGTGGAAAAACCTTTCGAAAGCTGTTCTCGGCTTGACCCTTCGAGGAGTTTCCCCTGTCTAGCGTGCTGCCCTTTCTCTTCTTGACCTCACCGTACAGTGGATGCCGTGCACTCATCGATTCGCTGTTAGACATGTGCTCATGCACTTTGCCGATAAGGGAGTGCATGCTCACCGACGCCATTTGACAAGGCACATGATGATGATAATGAATTCATATTTCAAATTATAAGTCTCACTGTTCGCTTATATTTTGTTGTCTATGTCTGTTTTCGAAATAATATGCATAATGTTAAAATAAACTTTGAAAAAAAAAAAACAAAAAAAACCGTACTACAGGAAATAAGGCAATGAAGGGAAACAAATATAATCTAAATGAATATGTAGGAGGCCCTCACGGGAGATAACCATAACTATTTTTTCATATAACCAATAAGTTTGTTAGTTTTATCATTATTTTGTTTTAATTTATAATATTTTAAGTGCCTTTTCTCATGGAAGATTTCTGAAAATGAAGGAATCAACTACCCTTTTATTTGCTACTTACTATCTTATAATAATCCATAGATTACTACGTTAATTATATAATATTGTACACGGTATTATTTTACTCATGAGGTCTGATTGATTAACTGCTAACTATAACAGTGTATGATGAAACGATGGCTTAACAAGTCTTGTTTATGTTTTACTATCATTTTTGGCAGGTGCACGAGTTGTGTACCTTGTAATTTTAAACACGAAATTGTAAACATGTTGCTATAGCACCGACCGTGATATAATAACAAACAATAATATCCATCCATCATGTGCCAAGCCGGTAAGCGTGGGCGGTCATGTCTTGCCAACTCACTCGATCACCAGAGTCGTGGATCAGCTCCGTGTTCCTGTCTCGACCATGCCACAAGGCCAAGCCATCCAGGTATTTGCTTCTAGGTCTTCACCTTGGTCTGTTCCCCTCGATCTTACCAGTTGTCACCAAGTTCTCCAAGTCATTTCTTCTCATAACATACCCAAAAGATTGTGACTGTCTACGTCTAATTTCTCTAATCAATTTACGATCTTCGTTTGTTTCTTGAAGGACTTGTTCATTGGTTTTTCTGGCTGTCCATGGTATTCTTTGCATTTTCCTCAGAAACCACATTTCTACTGCCATCAGATGTTTTTCAGCTTGACTGCTCATTGTCCAAGCTTCACATCCATATAACAGTACAGGTTCTATGTAGCACCTCAACACTCTTTTTCTCGTTTCAATTGACATCTTTTTATTGGTCAGTATGTTTTTCATCTTGCTAAAGGCTACTTTTGCAATGGCGATTCTTGTTCTAATCTCTTCAAGGCATCTTGTTGAAGAATATTCCCATTTACTTGTATATTACACTGTGGTATTTCGTTCTTCCTAGTGACGACCATAATCTGTGTCTTTTTACAATTTAATTCTAACCCTAGTTGTTCACTGTATGTAATAACCGCATCTACTAAATTTTGCAGGTCCTGTTCATTGTCTGCAATCAAGACTGTATCATCTGCATATCTAATGTTATTGATGCATCGTCCCCCAAATTTGATTCCTTCCATATCTTCAATATTTCTGAAAATACTTTCACTGTACAGGGAAAACAGATCTGGAGACATAACACATCCCTGTCTCACATCTCTCTTAATATACTGATATTGGCCTACTTCATTATCACCTCTTATGGCAGCTTGTTGTTTCCAATATATGTTTTTTACAAGTCTAAGGCTTTTCCATAAATTTGTAGATCTACAAGCATCCTTATCATGTCGACATGTCTCACTTTATCGAAAGCCTTTGTGTAGTCAATAAAGCAAAGGTGTAGATCTTTGTTTACTTCTATAGAACGTTCGATTACGGTTCTCAGTATATACACAGCATTTACTGTACCCTTGCCTTCTACAAACCCACATTGTTCTTCTCCTATTTCAGGTTGTATTTTCCTCCTAACTCTTTGCATGATAATTCTTAGCAAAATCTTCGTGATGTGACTCATTATACTAATTGTTCGATGGTGATCACATTCCAAGGCTCCTGATTTCTTTGGGATTGCAATAAATACAGAATTACATAACTCATGAGGTATATTTCCAGTATCATATATTAAGCAGACTGGTAACTTTATCTATTCCATATTCTTCTAAAGCATTAATCATTTCTGTTGTGACGCTGTCTGAACCGGGGGTCTTTCATATGGTTAAGAGCATTCTGAACCTCCATCTTCAAAATTGCTGGTCCTTTATTATTATTTTGAACAGCATACTGTTCGTCTCTGTAATCGTCATAAATGTTTTTCACGTAATCTGACCATACACGTAAGATCTGGTCTTTTTCTATTATGACTCTTTCCTCTTTTGTCTTTAGGCAACCTGCTGATGTACGTGTTCTTTGATTAGTAAGCGCCTGGATTCTTTTGTGCATTAGTTTCACATTTTTACTGTTGTGTTGTTTTTCAATTTCTCTGCAATTTTTCTCAAGCCATGTTTCTTTTGCCTCCTTACATAAGGTTCTGACTTTCTGTGAATTTCTTCATATTTGGCAGGATTATTTTTGTTCTGTTTTCTTGTTTCTATTAGTTGTAAAATTTCTGCAGTCATCCATATCTTACGGCCCACTTTCTTTACTTTTGGAATAGTTTTTTCTGCTGCACAACTGATTGAATTCTTCAGCATTTCCCATTGATCATCTACATCTTGAAATTGGATCTCTAGATCAGACAATAAATCAAATTTGTTCTTTACTTCTATGTTGAAATTATCTTGCATTTCTTTGTCAGTTTTCAATTTGCACAAGTCATATTTAGGGGTTCCTACTGTATACTTGACTTTCTTTAACTTTACCCTCAGTGTGCCTGTAATTAATTTGTGATCACTATAGCAGTCTGCATTTGGAACTGTTTTTACGACTGTTAACGCATTTCGAAACCTTCTGCTAATCAGGATGTAATCTGTCTGGTTGTTAATCCTGCTGTCTGGACTCCTCCATGTCCATAATCTTCTAGGATGCTGTTTAAACCAAGTGTTTCCTACAACCATTTCTTGTTCTTTTGCCCATTCTACAAGTCTGTATCCTCTTTCATTTCTCTCTCCCAAACCATGGTTGCCTACATTGCATCCATCGCGTTGCTTTCCTATTTTTTGCGTTGAAATCACCAATTATGATATTTATTTCTGATTTTTTACAGTTCTTCAAAGCAGACTCCACGTCATTATAAAATTCCTCTATGCTTTCTTCACTGCATTCACTTGTTGGGGCATATACTTGAATGACATTTATTTTAAAAGGTCTTCCGTTTAATTTTACTAATAGAACTCTGAACAATAATATAATAGCTTATTAATAAGTATGTTTGGAAATATACACTAGGAGAGAACAGCTGAGGATGGCCCTATTTACAACGACTATGAGAACGCATATATTTCTGCATCCGATGGACAGGACCCGATGATCGGCTGTTGTTAAGTGAGCTCTGTTGCCAGACAAAAATAAATATTCAGATCAACTTGAAGGTTCGCTGCTGAATGTGAACCGTGTGAAAGTTACCGGGGATCGCTACCTCGTGGTGAATGGGTACCCCAGCATGGAGGTCGCCGCAGACTTGGGTGTGTTCAGTCCTAAAGTAGATCAACAGCTTGAAGGGGAGATTAACCAGAGAAACAAAAGACGCTTGGGTAGCTTGGTGCTGGAACATTCAATGCTGCTCTGGACATCTCAGCTTCCTCTGGGTTTCAGCCGCGGTGTTGGCAACAGCTGTACATTTGTGATGACCGAAGTTGTGGTAGACGGAGATATTATGTTATTGAGAGGTGTATTGGCCATTTTAACATATTATGAAAACACCAGCAACTTATTTAAGGAAACAGAAGACATGATCGTGGATGAAGCTGTGGCAGCTAATAAATTGTCTATGTAACTGTATGTCTCTCCTTCTAGCCCATACAACTTACTGTCTATATATAGCGCAATGTAACTGTCTGTCTGTCTGTCTGTCTGTCTGTCTGTCTGTCTGTCTGTCTGTCTGTCTGTCGGTCGGTCGGTCGGTCGGTCGGTCGGTCGGTCGGTCGGTCGGTCGGTTGGTCTGGTCTGTCTGTCTGTCTGTCTGGCTGTCTGGCTGGCTGGCTGGCTGGCTGGCTGGCTGAAAATATTCCTGCCATACGGCCCTAACAAACATGATAGAAAACTGGCATAAAAATATTAACAACAATACTCTATGTGGAACGATGTTTATAGACGTTAAAAAAGCATTCGATATGATAGATCATACTATCCTAATTAAAAAAACTAGAAACAATGAAAGTAAGCTTTAATATAGTGACATTAATAAACTCATTTTTATTAGACAGAAAACAAGTAGTATCACACAATAAATCTTTATCCCAAGCCATTACCATTAATATTGGAGTACCTCAGGGGTCTATACTTGGCCCTTTGTTATTTGCCATTTATATAAATGATCTTCCCTATTATCTGTCATAATCCTGCGTTCTATTTGCAGACGACTGCACAGTATATACAAACGCTATTGATCGTAATGTGCTAGAATTATCCTTGCAACAGGAAATAAATAGTGTAGTTAACTGGAGTCATGCAAACCGCATGCAAATTAACATTTCTAAAACAAAATCTATGTTAATAGGAACCCGGCAAAGTCTTCACACTCTAAACTCGCAGAGAACTCTTCAGCTGCACGCGTATAGAAAGTGTAACCGAGCACAAGGCACTGGGTCTTATCATAGATCAAAATCTATCCTTTAATTCCCATGTTCATGCTTAATAAACAAATAGCCAAAAAAAGTATACCAACTTGCCAAAATTAAAAACTTCCTCGACGAAAACACAAGAGAGATATTCTATACTTCCCACATACAAACACATATTGATTATTGCTCCACAATCTGGGATGGATGCTCCAAATCAATAACAAAACGCCTTTATTCACTCCAGAAAAGGGCAGTGCGTCTAATCAATGGTGATAAGTTTACAGACAATTCTAACCTACAAGAACGTCTTCAGGTACTGCCAATCCACACACGCCTACTTTTTAATAAGGCTAAACTAACTCACAAAATCCTATTTCAAAATGCCCCAAGCTACCTTTGGCCATTGTTTAAATATAACGCAAGACATAGCGAACGACTAAATATACTTCATGTCCCTAAACCTAGGATAGACTTATATAAAACAAGCTTAGCATACTCTGCCACTCAGTTGTGGAATAATCTTCCACAAGAAATCAAAGACACCAACAATCATTATACATACAGTCGCAACCTGTTTGAACACTACCTCAGGAAGACTACATGCCCCCTAAAAAAAAAAAAAAAGCAACAAAGATAATAATAATGGTAAATTATCTCGAACGACAACTAGCCAGAAGAAAAAAAAAAAAAAAAAAAAACATTCCCATATGTATGGCACGTTACACCCACCTTGGGTATTTATGATGCCTATGTTAAACATTGCCTCAACGAGCCATGTATTATTGATTATTTTTCAAGCGTTTTAATGCTTATTGTTCTTTTGTTGTCAAAGTATTGCTTCATAAGAGATGTTGAATGAAAGAATGTTTGAGAGGAAATAGAGAAGAAGGGCAGAATGTCAGACGGGCATGCGTGCCTAATTCTTAACCCTTTGAAAATAAAGATTTGCGTTCGTTCGTTCGTTCTGTCTGTCTGTCTGTCTGTCTGTCTGTCTGTCTGTCCCTCTCTCTCTGTGGGTGAGGGATGTGTGGGTGGGGACGTGAATGGGGGATGTGTGTTGGGGACGTGTGTTGGTGGGGAATGTGTATATTGGTAGGGTACTGTGTGGGAGGGGAGATGAGTGTGGGTGAATGGTGTGTGGGTGGATTGGGAGGTGTGATTGGATGTGGGCTGTGCGGGTAGGTAAAGGATGTATGTGAGGGTGGAGGATTTGTGATTGGATGGGCAGTTGGGGTGTGTGAGTGTGGGTGGGTAGATGGGAAATATATGTGTTGATGGATGGGCGGGGGATGTGTGGGTGTGAGTGATTGAGGGATGAATACGTGAATTGATGGATGAGTGTGTCAGCGACCTGTGCGCTGCAGCTTTCAAGACTCCGCTACTTTCGCACTGCACGAAATAACAATTCATGACATTTGCGAAAGGAATGCAATTTATTCAGAGCCGACATATGAATGGCTCTACAAGCGTTAGGTTTCATCATTGTACACAATATGAATACATCAACGTGATGATAGATGATGCTAGCATTACACAATCTAAATGATATAGCCCTAAGTTTGCCTATGGCCTAGAAAGCTATCGTATTGGTCAAGGATACGTCCGACCTCTCTACCGTCTCCAGTCAGTCTGTCCCGCTACACATAGCGTGGACACGCACGGACACTTTTGCCCTCCGTGCAGTCGCTATTATTGCGTGCCTGGACTTGCCAGCACGCTGGCTGGTGAGTTTGAGTAACCTGGCATATCACGGTTACTCGTAAGGACCAGCAACCCAATTGCTTGGGGAAAGCCCTCGCTCATTCGTACTCTTTACCCTCTGGTCTGACACAACTGTGTCTCCCTGTGAGGTTATTAATTGTAGTCGGTGTCTTCCCTGTCTGGGTGTCTCTCTACTAGCCTAGTGTTAACTCCTTACTCCTGTAAGGGCTTATTGGGGATGCTGACAGGGTCCCCCTCCTCTTCGCGAAGTGTTACTTCCCCTTTCTCTTTGTAACACTTCTTGGTCACAAAAGAAAAATTGGTTGTCCCAATTTTGTCAGCTCTCCAATAAGTATAGAACTTTCTAGTTTGGGGATAGAACAATATCTTCTACCTTCATTCACAGTGTTCTATCTTTTCACTTGGCTGATTCAGTAGCCCATGTCTCAGTATAGTTGGGTCTCTAGATATCTCAAGGATTGGTAGTGAACCGGAAACCGTTGTCTTATGACTTATGTCCTGGTTTCTGTCGTTTGACCCTATGTCTTTTGACTTCCACCCATTGACTTCCGTCTTGACCTGTTCCTCCTATTGCCCAAAATGACAACCCACACACTAGTTGACTCTGTTATGAGTACAACACATGAGCACCAAGTGTTCATGTTCCGATCAATATCCCCTCCAACTCTATACACATAGCTCTACTGTTCACCTTCTCGCTTCCGCATGTGAAAAAGCTATGTTCACTGTTACATTTAGGTTTCTGATTATTTATTGTGTCCCCTGAATTTAGAGTTATTGTTCTTTGATTTAATTGGTGTGTGCAACTTTTATGTGTTCGTTTTCCTGTTTGTTTGCGTGTTTTCTAATAAACTATAGTGTACTTAAATCTCTAACATGTGTATGCGTTAGTGTACTAAATGTGTGTGTTCCTTCGAGCGCCGCAAATCGGTTTATTGTGGTCACAAACGTTCGTTATTTTTATTTGTGACCACAACTCCGTTTTCTGAAACTCAAAGTACGTTCTCTCTATATTCTGCTAAAGTGTGGCTGTAACACATATAAAACCTTGACAACACATTGGAAACACACATGACACAGACAAGTCAAATAAGACCTTTCCAGCGGTGGAAAAAATATTTCCGCTGTCTTTCACTCTCGCACTCTTCCTTTCAATGTTTACTAAGTTTTCCGCATTCTCTCCTCGCATTTTCTCTTCTTTCGTTCATCTTTCATACCCTTTCATACTTTTCTTTCAATCAATCATTCTCTCGTCATTAAAATATGGTTCATAGTATTACATACATAAACAATATATATACATTAAATGATTGGCTGAATTATAACAGTAATCACGCCAAATGACTGTGCGTTTTGTTTGCACGCGTCATGTCTATACAAAAATATACATCGTTATAAGGATGGTTCGTTACCGATCCTGACCTAGTAAATTCCATACTTTGGTGTGCTGACCTAAATTACCTTCAAGGGAAATAATTTACTACTACTTTCATTTAAGCGAAATGGGTTAATTACCTTAAATGTTACTTGTGAAAAAGATGATATTAATTCCTAAATGATTGGCATTAGTTTTGAAATGATATATTAATTAAATGGATGTATAAATGATTATGATTATGAGTAAATTAACTAATATAAGATCTAATAATTGTATTTCTATAATGGATATATTACTAAATGGGTTATTAATTAACTGATGGTGATTTCTAACTACGCAAATAAAAAATAAAAAATGCGTTTACATAATTTGCAATAGAATAAATAATAGAAAAATGAAGTTATAGATATTGTAAATAAAATAATAATGTACATATATCACAGTTACATTTCTATATCTAATTACACTAAGTTGACGTCCTCCTCTGCGTTGTGAAGCTAGAGCAAATCTCTTTGTAGACTATTCTAACATAGTTCATTACACCAAAGTCTTTAATGCTCTTCTTGAAGGATAGTGTATTAATATAGTTGCCTACCACATCATGTAGGTCCATAGCTAACCCTGTATTGTCATTCGGGGTCTAAGCGTTGATTCAATACATTCTATTCGGGGTCTAGCCTTACTATCCTGTGACGTTGGTTCACATTCTTTCTAGATTCGGGTCTAAGCTGGGTTCGCTGTCCTCTTGGCGTTAGTTCCCATAATCTAAATTACGTGTGTCTCAGCGCATATTAATTTTGCGTATGTTCTTTACACTTTTATAGCACTGTTCTATTCACACAAGTCAAGTATCAGGCGATAGTAACGCACTTACGATATGTCTTATTCACCACACATGGCACTTGGATATTTAACATTACAGTGTCAATGTTTCTGGTGGTGTATGGTCGCTTCCTTCCTGTAACTCAGGTATTTGAATGGATGAAGGACGACTTAAAATGTCTGCAATCGTATTCAATCTACCTTTCACATGTTGGATGGTAAACGTACAATTTTGGAGAATTAAAGCCCACCTGTTAATTCAGATTGCCAGATTGCATCACAGACAATGGAGAGTTATCGGCTTGGATTACAAACTGTGCTCCTGCCAAAATCGGTAAAACTTTCTCACACAATAGATCAAACTAAGGCCTTTCATTTCTGATGTTGAGTATCTTCCTTCAGCAGAAGTGATGTTGCGAGCTACGGGGTGGAACGTCCCGTCGTAGAACTGACCTAGTATTCCAGATCTGGATATGGCACTCATATCTGTGCGTAAGAAATAAGTGAGTTTCGGGTTAGGCATACGAAGGATAGATGGAACGATGAAAAAATGTTTCAATTTCGATACCGCACTAATTAATCGTGCATCTTTTACAAATAACTTAGCCGAAGCTTTTAAGATGTTAGAAAAGACACTGATGAATTTACTATAGTAGTTTGGGACCTGTTTCTTGGTCGTTGGCATTGTTACATTCAGAATTTTAGTGACGATACTGTCATCAGTTTTCAATTGGCCCCTGCAGATGGTATGGCCCAGGAAGTCAATTTGTTCCATGCCCAACTCTATTTTGGACGGCTTAGCTATGAGTCCACACAATCTCAACCTGTTGAAGACCTGTCGACGTTTCAGTAGGTGTTTTGTCCCGTCTTTCGTCTGACTGCATCTGTTATTTCTATATGTCGAGATATTTGTCGCAGTTCCGTTTACTGTAGGAAATGGTAGTTCCATCTCGTCCATTACTGTTGTGCTACTACTTGTGTGTGTTGTTGTCTGGCTACGTGTGTTTGCGTCGTCGCTGTTGTGTGTCGCCCTACCTAGTGAAGTTGAGTTATGTATGTCTGTCGTCTCCTTGCTTGGTGTTAGTGCAATCTGTTCGTCTGTCAGTTGTACTTGTGAAACGTTTGGTTTCAGGATGTTGATATGAAATATCTCTAAGGGTTCTTTTATCGATATTTCATTATCCGCATCTGATATTTTGAGTTCAACGTTGAGAGGCCCTTGGCAACATGTTAGTACCATGCTATGTTTATCGGTTAGTTGAATCACAGCCTTTTGGTTCGGTTTAAGGTGAATCGTTTTAGTACCCTCGTTTGGATAGTTATGGTTTCCATTACTCGACACCTGCATTAGGGGTCCAGTAATACCGACCGCTATACTTTCAAGTGGTCTAGATGCTATCACTGATTTTTGCACTTCGGCCTTTACATGCTTTTTCTTTCGTACACGATGTTGACACACAATACAAGAGCGACAGAAAGATTTTATGTCCGAACAAAATTTCGGCCAGTAAAATTGTGATAGAATTCTGGCTCGCGTTTTATGATAGCCCAAATGTTCAGCAAACGGTGGTGAATGTGAGGTTTTTAGCACCTTTTCCCGGTATGTTACAGGTAACACCGTCTGCTGAATTTCATGGTTATTATATGAGTAATAACGCATGAGAATTCCATTAACCTTTTTAAAGTACCAGGAAGAATTTTTCGAAACTTTCTTTCGCTCACACAACAAGTTAAAATATGGTGTGAGTGTTTGGTCGGTGCTTTGTGCCTCGCTCAACTTTTGGCGAGTATTGTTGGTATTTGCACCACTAGGTGTTAGTAGCTGTAGTGTTTCATTTTGTAAGTCAGTATAACTTATTTCTGTATCTGACTTAGTTACAGCGTTGACCCTGTGTGTTTCATTCCAGGCTTTTATGTTGTCGTCTGTACATTCTTTCAATGCATCAAGACATCCCAAAATAAGGTCCGTACATGGATTTTGGAGGATAGCGCACGTAAATGTGCCGGTAAGGAACGGGGTATTGATATGCGCTTTTGCCAGTGGATATTTCTCGATGGTACCCGAGAAAGTACGGCATTTGACAAATTCACCCGTATAATCTTCTGTTCTAGCAAGTTCTCTCCTTAAACCCAGTATAGTACTGCCGCTATCAACTAAGCATTGGCATGGTTTACCATTGACCTGTGCATCGTAGAACTTAAGGTTACCTCTGGAGGCACATGCTGCATTAGCTTCTTCATTTGAACATGATATTACGTGTCCACATTTCAATCTCCCCTCCGCATGAAACTGTTGGCATACTTTGCACGTCTTAAAGTTTAAAATATCGGTTACTGATGCTACATTTTGACATTCATTCGTTGGTAATACATTGACAAGTTCGGGATCTATGTCACTCTCATCGTCTGATGATGTATCGATGAGGGCTGCGTTGTTTGCCTTCATTTTCTGTCTCCCAAGACACCTATTGCTATAGTGGCCATAACTAGAACAAAAATAACATTTTACAGCACGTTTAAACGATGATCTCCTGCTTTCTTGCTTCTTTAACACTTGTTCTAGGTGTGACGGATATGTGGGGTTCTTATCACACATCGAATAAGTTGGGTGAAAAAGATTGCAATAAATACATTGAGGTGGTTTCTGATCTGGTTTGTCCTTCTTACTATAGTCTTTCTGTTTGTAGGATCTATCAGGGACTCTGTTTGCAAAAGCTGTAATTTCTGTGTCATATGATGTAGTTTTGAATATGTCCCGATTAGAGGAAAAATAAGCTGACCCCCGTTTCTCTAATTGTTGAATGGAATCAATATCTGACTGTTGTAAGAATTTAGCAAAAGGGGTAGGCACTGTAGAAACAACTTTGTCCATTACCATTAGCTCTTCTAGTTTTTCATAGCTGTTACCTACTTTAGCCGCCTTAGTCCATTTTTTAAATGTGCTCTGCACGTTAGAAATGTAGTCTAAGAACGTTTCAGTTGCTTTTGGTTTAATCTGTGAGAATTGAATTTGGTAACCAGTAGCGTCCAAAAGAAAATGTTGCATTATCCTATCGTGTATGTATTGGTAATTGTTTCTAAGATCAGTAGGTATGGATTCTATTACTTTTAAAGGCTCCCCACTCAAGTTCCTCATGTAAATCATTGCCCAATCCTCTAAAGGTATTTTCTGTGTTTTCAGTTGGAACTCTATATTTTCCGTCCATGTGCTGATTGAATCACCTACAGTGTATGGTTTAATGAGGCCTTTGTACTTACTGAATTTGTTCTGTTCTTCTTGGCTCTTTTGTTTGCTAGAGGCTATTTGCATGTTAGAATCTACCTCCATTTCCTTCATCTTTAGTTTCGTTTCTGAATCTACCTGTATTTGCTTTTCTTTGGTGGCCTGCTCTACGTCTAACTGTTTCTGTTTGATAATTTGGTCTAATTCTAATCGTTTCTGTTTGGTAGCCTCCTCGATCTCTTTCATTTCTTTTTGATGTTGCCTTTCTACTGCTCTTTCATCTCTGTCAAGAGCAGCTTTCCTTTCTGTTTCTTCTTTCTGTCGAGCTATTTCTTCTTTATACTTTTGATCTGCCCATTTTTCTAGCTTATCTCCAGTGTGGCCCATGGCGATGCCCGCCTGGATACATTTATTTAGTGACGCCATTTTGTGGCGTAATGTTAATTCACAATGATAATATCATAATATGCACAGAATAGTATACAATAATGTGTTAGTACATGTACATCATTTGCTGGAAAAGAAGATGCATGATTACGTTAGAGCATATCGAAATATTCGGAAAATATACTCATCTAATTTGTTGGACAGTGCGGTACTTGGGATGTTCCACCGCAGTCTTTCACACTACACACTGGTTTGATTTGCTGACACACGGCTGCGTTCTGGTTGGTAGAGCAGCAAAAATTAGACACACGCTTACGTTGTAAATACAAGCTCACAATTCATCATATTCTATTAAATATTTCATATTTCATAACGATGTTACTATAATTTCCTATTTCATGCGATTGGTGAATGAGAATGTGATAAATAGTGATAGATGGTATTAATGATGAATGATATGATCGTCTGAATGATTGTTAGATGATAAGTGAGATGATTAGTCGTATGGCCGTCAATGTCGTCTTGTCTTCGCCTTTTGACTCTGGCGTACCTTCGTTCTAGGCTGCAGTTCGTCGCTCCTCTATTTACTGATTTCGTAGAATGGTGACATTGATGGCTGTATCACCCGCAATGAAGTGTTCACGGTGGTTACGATGGTAATGTTCACTGATGATCTTATACATTTCATTTGCTTTTAATATATTAACACACTTTCCAAATAATATTGGTAGAATTTCACACTTTACCGATCTAATTTGACTCGCTTGTGGTTCACACTCCACAAATTTGGCGATCGTATAATTCACCACAAGAAAAAAATTTAATTTATAGCATGTATCACAATAAATTTGTATTACTTTGCAATATATCACACATCACAAATGTTGAAACGTGCATTGAACTAATTCTGGCACATAACTTTGTAATATTTATCGATAGTTAGCGTTCGTTTAGTGGTTTATAATACCACTTGCATGTTGGCGTTAACTGCTCGTCGAATATTACTACACCTGCCTGCTATGGCTGTTCAGAAAACGTTTACTGAAATCTGACAGTAATTGTACTGCTGGCGTTCGTTCAATGTGTTCTGACCTTAATTCGCAGCTGGCGTTGGTTCTTTGACCATTCTGACACCAATTCGGGGTCTTACTATGGAGTTGGTTCATAACTTCTGACACCAATTCGCAGTTAGCGTTGGTCCACAACTTCTGACACCAATTCGCAGTTAGCGTTGGTCCACAACTTCTGACACCAATTCGGGGTCTAGCCTGTCAGCGACCTGTGCGCTGCAGCTTTCAAGACTCCGCTACTTTCGCACTGCACTAAATAACAATTCATGACATTTGCGAAAGGAATGCAATTTATTCAGAGCCGACATATGAATGGCTCTACAAGCGTTAGGTTTCATCATTGTACACAATATGAATACATCAACGTGATGATAGATGATGCTAGCATTACACAATCTAAATGATATAGCCCTAAGTTTGCCTATGGCCTAGAAAGCTATCGTATTGGTCAAGGATACGTCCGACCTCTCTACCGTCTCCAGTCAGTCTGTCCCGCTACACAAAGCGTGGACACGCACGGACACTTTTGCCCTCCGTGCAGTCGCTATTATTGCGTGCCTGGACTTGCCAGCACGCTGGCTGGTGAGTTTGAGTAACCTGGCATATCACGGTTACTCGTAAGGACCAGCAACCCAATTGCTTGGGGAAAGCCCTCGCTCATTCGTACTCTTTGCCCTCTGGTCTGACACAACTGTGTCTCCCTGTGAGGTTATTAATAGTAGTCGGTGTCTTCCCTGTCTGGGTGTCTCTCTACTAGCCTAGTGTTAACTCCTTACTCCTGTAAGGGCTTATTGGGGATGCTGACTGAAGGATGAGTGTATGGGTGGGGGATGTGTATGTGTAGGTTTGAAGATATGTGGGAGGTATGTGTGTGGGGGTTATGTGGTGGTGGGATGTGTGTGGGTGGGAGGTGTGTGTTTGTGGATGAGGAATGTGTTGTTGGGTGAGGATGTGTGTGTGTGAGGGATGCGTGTATGGGTTGTGAGATGAGAGTTTGTGGGGAGATGTGTGTGTGTGTGTGTGTGTGGGTGTGTGTATGGGTGGAAGATGTGTGGTTAAGGGATGTGTGATTAAGGGATGTGTGATTGGGGGATGGGTGACTGGGAGTGGGTGGAGGATGTGTGGGTGGGTGAGCGTGTGTAGGTTGCGGGATGGGTGGGGATGTGTATGTGTGTGTGGGTTCGGGAAGTGTGGGTGGGTTGGCAGGATATGTGTGGGTGGGGGATGTGTGGTTGGGGCATATGTGTTTGGTTGTGTGGTTGGGGGTGTGTGGGTGGGTGGTGGATGATATGTGGGTGTTTGAGTGTTGGTGGTTTTAGCATGTGTATGTGGGTGGGGAGATGTGTGAAGGTGGGGAATGTGTGTGGGTGTGAGATGTGTGGATGTATATGACCATGTATATATGCCTAGGGGTGTGCGCGGTTGGGTGGGGGATGTGTGTTTGGGGTGTGTGGGTGGGTGGAGGATGGGTGGGTGGGTGGGGGATGTGTCTCATTACATTGTACTATGCATTGTTTATGTTTACAACATTCTTTGACCATTTTTCCCTATGTGACTGTATTGTGCACTATTGATGAACGAAATATAAGTGATTGGATGGGCCGAATGTAAGACGAGCCTGCGTGCCCAATTTGTTACCCTTTGAAAATAGTGTCCGTTCGTTCGATCCCTTCTTCGTTCTCTCTCTCTCTCTCTCTCTCTCTCTCTCTCTCTCTCTCTCTCTCTCTCTCTCTCGCTCTCTCTCTCTCTCTCTCTCTCTCTCTCTCTCTCTCTCGCTCTCTCTCTCTCTGTCTAGATCATATAAATTACTCTCTATAGCTCCATGTGTGTGTCAGGTCTCAGACAGATATGACTGAGCTACCGTATAACAGTAGACGGTACTACCTGCTTTCTATTAGCGCCGAACGTTGGGCGGCGCTTACCAAACCCGACACCCCATATTGTGCCAACGGCTTCAGGCGGAAGAGCGCAATTGGGAGGGTACAAGTCTTACCCTGGTGCGAGGAAATGCAACCTAAAGACAAAATGTCATGGCAGGGCAGACCAGGCCCTAAGCCTTGGTTGGCAGCTGGTCTAGGATCGAAGCGACGTGCGAACAGTTAGAGCATTGCTTTGCTGATCCGGCGATTTCTGCAGCTTGTTTTTTTTTTCTCCAGATGTAGAGGTGTTACCTTTCCTCTGGAGTGAACTATTCAGGCCGAGAGAGGGATCATGCTGCATGGGCAACACATGGTCTCTATATTTTAGCCCAGGCTTTGTGCTATGGAGAGGCAATAACTCCATCGCTGGTCTTAACCTGTCTCGGAATCAAAGCGAGAGGCAACTGTTACGGGTTATAAGTCCCTTTCAATTGGCGTAGACGTGGGGCGTCATGGGTTGCCTCTGACGGTGGGAGACACCTACAGGTGTCACTGATCAGCTACCGGCCGCCTCAAACTGGGCAGCCCCCGGCCAATTGGGTTGCTGATCTGCCACAGCCTGCCTGCTTCAATGGGTGCTTGGGACTAGGACAAAATCTGAATCGCAGGTTGTAAAACCAATGCACCAGGTACTAATAAAAAGAAAAATAGAAACCTAAAGCTACGGCTCGCAACCTGGAACGTGAGAACCATGTGTCCAGGATTTTCCACTGACTTGACTAATATTGTCGATGTGAGAAAAACGGCTGTGATTGATGCCGAACTCAGTCGTCTTAACATTGATATTGCTGGCCTACATAAGACTCGCCTCGCCGAGGAAGAGTCACTCGGGGAATACAGTTACACCTTTATTTGGAAGGGTAGAGGGCAGGCAGAAAAAAAGGCAACACAGTGTGGGCTTTTCAGTGAAGAATACGCTACTGGGAATGATTGAAATTCCAGCAGGAGGTAATGAAAAATTATTATCCCTGCGCTTGGCAACCTCTTGTGATTTTGCCACCATTAATACTACATATGCACCGACACTCGATTCCTCTGATGATGTGAAGGATTCGTTCTATGACTCCGTGATCAAGGCAGATCCAAAATCTGACTACATTTATATGCTCGGTGATTTCAATGCTCGTGTGAGCAAGGACTCCAGTTTATGGCAAGTGTGCCTTGGAAAATACAACATCGGTCGCATGAATGAAAATGGTCAAAGGCTACTGGAGCATTGCACCAGAAATGACCTATGTATTACAAACTCCTTTTGTAAAACAAAAGAGCTGCATAAGGTCACATGGAAACATCCAAGATCCGGCCATTGGCACCAGCTGGACTTCATCATCACACGGGGACAACATCTGAACCATATATCATTGTCTCGAAGTTACCACAGTGCTGACTGTGATACGGATCATTCTTTGGTTGTTGCAAGGGTTAGACTGAGACCAAAGAGAATCTACGCAGCTAAACATAAATCTAGCCCCAGGATTAATATGATTAACACTCACGATCCTGAAAAGCGATTTCAAATTCAACACCAACTTGAAGACGCTTTCACTGATACACCAGAAAATTGTACAGTAAATGAAAAGTGGGGTCAACTTTAGGAAACACTTTATAAAACTGCTTGTAGGTGTTTTAAGGCACTGTGGATCATAAGAGGCAGGACTGGTTTGCGGCAAACTGCCAGACTGCAGCCCTTGATTGATAAGAAGAAGATAGCTCTCTTAAGAAACAAGGAAAGATCAACGCGTAAGACTCTGAGTGAGTTAAAGCAAGCCAGGAAGGATGTGCAAAAGGCTGTCAGGCAGTGTGCAAATGATTATTGGATCAAGTTATGTGAGTCCATTCAAATCGCAAGTGATAAGGGAAACATCAGAAGCATGTATGAAGGAATAAAGAAAGCCTGTGGTCCAATGATCAAAAGAAGTGCACCATTGAAAACCTTGACTGGAGAAATCATAACTGATAAGAAACAGCAGATGGACAGATGGGTAGAGACTATTTGGAGCGTTACTCAAGTGAGACCAAACTAGCGGATGATGCCCTCAACGCCATGGAGGACCTGCCAACTCTTGACCACCTGGACACACTTCTCACCATAACAGAAGTTAAGTGTGCTATAAATGAACTTGCATCAGGCAAGGCTCCTGGTAAGGATGGGATTCCAATAGAGGTTATCAGGAGCAGGCAAGACACACTCACTCTGAAGATCCACCAGCTAATAGAGCTATGCTGGATAGAAGGACGAGTCTCACAGGATTTCAAAGATTCAAACATCATAACACTGTACAAGAACAAGGGCGATCGGAGCGACTGCAACAACTATAGGGGTATCTCACTTCTGTGTATTGTTGGGAAAGTATTTGCCAGAATTGTTCTGCGCAGACTTCAAGTCCTAGGAGATCAAGTCTACCCCGAATCACAGTGTGGCTTTCGACAGAACCGGTCTACCATTGATATGATATTCTCATTGCGACAAATGCAAGAAAAATGCCGTGAACAGAATCAACCACTTTTTATTGCCTTCATCGACCTCACAAAGGCATTTGATTTGGTCAGTCATGAGGGTCTGTTCAAGGCACTAAAGAAGATTGGCTGCCACCAACTCTTCTGTCCATTGTGGAATCTTTCCACACAGGCATGAAGGGTATAATCAAGTTTGATGGTGCAACTTCTGAAGAGTTTGAAATCAAGAGTGGAGTTAAGTATGGTTGTGTACTAGCTTCAACCCTCTTTGGAGTATACTTTTCACTTCTACTGAAATATGCCTTTCGTGATCAGGATGGTGGTATATACATTCACTCACGCTCAGATGGAGGCCTCTACAATGCTCAGAGATTGAAGGCCAAGACCAAAATTAGGAGGGTACTGATCAGAGAGTTGCTTTTTGCAGATGATGCTGCAGTTACGACCCATTCTGAGGAAGAATTACAATGTCTACTATCTACATTCTCCAATGCTTGTTCCGAATTTGATTTAACAATTAGCAAAAAGAAGACACAGATTTTGTGTCACAAGGTGCACATGGGGTACCATCAATCTTTATTGACGACGCCAAACTAGAGATGGTAGACCATTTTATATATCTAGGATCAGTGGTCAATAGTAAAATATCCCTAGATCAGGAAATTAACATCCGGATTGGTAAGGCAGCAACAAAAATGAACAGGTTAAGAAAAAAGAGTCTGGGAGAACTGCCAAAACAAAAGTCATTGTCTATCAAGCATGTGTCCTTAGTACTCTTCTTTTTGGCATGGAAACCTGGACAACTTATTCACACAAAGAGAAACGTTTAAACAGCTTTCATATGCGGTGTCTGCGAAGAATTCTTGGTATTAAGTGCAAGACATAATCACAAATACTGAAGTATTGGAAAGATCAGGTTGTGTGACGGTTTATTCCATGCTCAGTCTTCGTAGACTTTGATGGATAGGACATCTTAGGAGGATGGATGATGGTAGAATACCAAAGGACATCTTTTTTGGTGAATTACAGATGGGTAAGAGATCTCAGGGTCGGCCTCTGCTACGATACAAAGATGTGTGTAAGCCGGACATGATTGATATAGGCATTGATAATGCACATTGGGAGCACGTCGCTGCTGAACGTGTTGCATGGAGGGCAAACATCAGAAATAGAATAAAGACAAGGGAGAAAATTATTGCAGATAAGTCATACACCGAGCGTGTGAGACGTAAGATACTGCATGCTGGTGGAAATGACCACGTGTTCACATGCACCCACTGTGAACTAACATTTACAGCGCGAATTGGTCTTATCAGTGACATTCGTTACCACCATGGGTAAAAGTTACTATCGTCTGTCAAGACGGCAAGGTGCCAATGAGTGATAGCTCCATGTATCTGTATGTCTCACTATATCTCTCGGTTTAGCCCATATAACTAACTCTCTATAGCTCCATGTGACGATATGTCTCTCTATGCCGTTAGTTCTCTATTTCTCTGTGTGCGTGTATGTTATGCACATATGTGCGGATAGTGTATAGCGACACACCACCTTCTACCTTTCAGATTTTTGCACAACTTGTCTGCAGTTGCCCTAAACTCTCTCTCTTATAAATAACTGTTCTACCCTATTTCATGCCTGCTCCGTGGCGATGGGATACGGAATCGGTTCGTGGTCCCGCCTACCCGTGTTCGAGACACAGCTGTTGGTGATTTGGCAGCAGGCCGCCTTGCGTTGGTTTTATGTGAAATTGTGTGAGTGTCGGTCGATCAGAAAGCAATGGCAAACTACTAAAGGTAAACTTGCCACGATATCACGAATAGCCGAAAAATGAGAGTGCCGTGATGAGAGTGACGTGATGAGAGTGCCGTGATGAGAGTGACGTGATGAGAGTGACGTGATGAGAGTGCCGTGATGAGAGTGACGTGATAAGAGTGCCGTGATAAGAGTGACTTGATGAGAGTGACGTGATGAGAGTGCCGTGATGAGAGTGACGTGACAAGAGTGACGTGACGAGAGTGACGTGATAAGAGTGCCGTGATAAGAGCACCGTGATGAGAGTGCCTTGGTGAGAGCGAGGTGTTAAGAATGTCGTGATGAGAGCACTGTGATGAGAGCGATGTGATGATAGCGCCATGGTGATAGCACTGTGATGATAGCGCCATGATGATAGCGCTGTGATGATAGCGACGTGATGAGAGCGCTGTGATGAGAACGACGTTATGAGAGCACCGTGATAATAGCTCCGTGATTACAGTGCTGTGATGAGAGCGACGTGATGAGAGCGCAATGATGATAGCGCCGTGATGAGAGCGCCGTGATGATAGCGCAGTGATGAGAGCGCCGTGATGAAAGCGACGTGATGAGAGAGCCGTAATGAGAGCTACACGATGAGAGCGCAGTGATAAGAGCGACGTGATGAGAACGACGTGATGAGTTCGCAGTGATAAGAGCGACCTGATGAGAGCACCGTGATGAAAGTGCCGTGATGAGAGCGGGGTGTTGAGAGTGTCGTGATGAGAGCACCGTGATGAGAGCGACATGATGAGAGCGCCATGATGATAGTGCTGTGATGATAGCGACGTAATAAAAGCACCGTGATGAGAGCGCCGTGATGAGAGCGACGTGATGAGAGCACCGTGATAATAGCTCCATGATTACAGCGCTGTGATGAGAGAGCCGTAATGAGAGCTACATGATGAGAGCGCAGTGATAAGAGCGACGTGATGAGAACGCCGTGATGAGCGCCGTGATGATAGCGCCGTGATGAGAGCGACGTGATAATAGCGCCGTTATGATAGCTCCGTGATGATAGCGCTATGTTGAGAGCGACGTGATGAGAGCGCCGTGATGAGAGTGCCGTGATGAGAGCGACGTGATGATAGCGCCGTGATGAGAACGCCGTGATGAGAGCGACGTTCTGCAAAAGACCAGCTACATAATGTTGGATAGACACTAGCAAGATGGAAGTATGATTCTGTCGCCTTTACTTCCCAACATATTTCCTGATATCATCTTAGACTAGTTTATTTTGACAGATTCGTCTCCATGCGAATTTGAACCGATAACCATCCGAAGGCCTGCCAGCATGCTAGTCATTGCGCCAGCTCGACTACCAATTTCTGTCTTACAACATAGAGAAAAATAGATTCCCCTAGCAGGAATCTGCCGTGGCTGTGTGCAGTGTTGAAACCGTCACGCATGTGAAGGCCTGAGTGCACGAAGGATTGGGTGTCAGTCTTTACTTCCCTCGTCCGACATCGTCCACGCAACTTCCTAGCCATCACACCAACACGACCGCTATTTAAACTTAGTCTGATTTATATGTATTTTATTTGGTGATGAAGTTATCACCGTAAAGCCTTCACTTTCTAGTGAATGTGTTCTAGCATAGCTAACCTCGTTGTGTGTACTAATATTTACTGTATCTTTCCAGAACTGATGGCATTCTGATGCACGTATTTCCACTCATCTACAACCTGAACACCTGTGTCAGCTGTGCAGTGTACCTGGTCTTCGGAGACAACTTCAGGCGTGTGTTCTGCAACAAATTTTTCTCTAGCTGCCAGCCTGCCGCCCCAGACAGGTCAGTGTCGTTAACTACAACCACAACTTGTACCAGAAGTGATACTTCCATAGAGGTGAAGATGTTAAAACCAGACGACAGCCAAGACAACGATGAGTCAATTATACGTGAGCATTTACTGTCTGAATATGACTGGGCGCGAATTTCACATTGTGTTCAGAAAAATGGCGGGTGGCCGGTTGCTGAACTGTTTGCCTTATGCAGTAATGCGTATGCAACTGCTGGTTTTTCTAGTGACTGCTGCCGCCATTGACGATGAACTATAATTCTAGTGGTTTACTGTTATGATAGCATTCTGGCAACGGCCTTATGCACGCTTTAATATGCGTGTCACTGCTGTTGATTTTATCGGGACTGCCGTCTGTTGCACTTGTCACATGGGACAGTGTTGTGTGATATTGGCTGGCACTGGAACGGAGCATTATCGGGTGACCCGTTGCCGTGATGTTGCAACTGCGACTGATGACTAATGACTAATGATTAATTAAGTTGTTGAACCATTTTTCATGGTAAATCTTTCATGTGTAAATAACACGCGTTGTTTGTCGAGCTCTTTCTTATAGCTGTTGTGGTGATAATGTTGTCTAGACATGTTTACAACCACAGGTCTAATACCAGCCAGTCCGTATGCCATCATCATCCTGTGTCTTGCCAGCTGGCATAGGCGCTCAGGTCTCTCCACAGATCTCAGTCCAAGGTGCCCTGGAACGCTTACCAGTCGCTTAAAACTCGACAGGGACGACTTCATGGCACCAGGTTTTATCCCATATGGCTCAGTCTGTTTCCGCAGTGCAGAAAGCGTCGCACAATGCACGAACTTCGCACCTCCAGCGACGACATCCAGGAGTCTCCGAAAAAAATGCACTCGTGAACCTAAGGATGCGACCCAGAATCGAACCCACATCCTTCGGAGCCTGAGTCAGACGGCTTGACCACTTCGCCACGGAGACTCCCGGAACGATGCTGCTGATGATATCCCTCCCTGCCACCGTCTCGGTCATCCAACATCATGTCAATACACCGGATGTTTAAGAACTAGCGCCCTTATCTATTCGGCCACGCTGACCCTGGAACAGAGTACTGACCTGTTATCTCGAACCTGTTCTCGTCCATGGCCGTGATTCTCGGGTTATGGGGGTCAGCGTGGTCGAATGGATCAGAAATCGTGTTCTTAAACTTCCGGTGTGCTGATGCCGAGATCAGGGTTTCAATCCCTACACCGTCCGGTTGGACTAAAATGTTGACCGCTCGTCCTTGACTTTGGGACGTAAATTACAAGTACGTCTGAAGTCGGAGTGGGTGTGCCTGATGGCGAGGGACACTGGTAATAGGGAAAGCTAATCCGCACGTACAGTTCATTGCTACTAGAAGTAGCGTGTGTGTACTCGCTACAGTTCAAAGCTAGAGAGCACAATGAAAAAAAAAAAAATTCTTGGAATGTATGTGAGCAAAGTAGTAGACGGTACTGTCTGCTGTTTGTTAGCGCCGAATGTTGGGCTGCGCTCACCAAACCCGACAACCCACATTGTGCCAATAGCTTCGGGCAGATGAGCGGAATTGAGAAGGTAAGGTCTTATCTTGGTGTGAGCAAATGCAACCTAAAGACTAATTGTCAAGACAGGGCATATAAGGCTTTAAGCCTTGGTCTGCATCTGGTCTAGGATCGAAGATCCGAAAGAAGGGTAGTTAGAGCAATGATTTGCTGATCCGGCAGCTTCTGCAGCCTGTCTTATTCCAGGCGTATTGGTGTCACCTTTCCTCTGGAGTGAACTAGGCAAGCTTAGAGAGCGATCATGCTGCATGAAAGTCATGCATCGCCATACTGGACCGTCACTCGCCGGTGAATTTCTATAGGTTTCACTCTTCACTGATCAAACAACTGATAACAGGATACTGCTCCTCTTTGGTGCATGTCAAAAGTTGGGCGGTCATCTTAAAACTCTCCTTATGACATCACTGTGTTCGCCTGCACCTTGATGGTAGTGCTTAAAACTCTTGACATCCTTAACAACATCATTGACAGGTTACACGACCATATCTTGGTTATTGTAATTTCTATCACACTTTTAAGATTTCCATTTGATGTCCCCTCGTACACGAACACATGTCTACCAGCGAGTCAGTGAGTTCCCCGCATCCACTGCAGGGTGAGGTCAAGAAGAGAAAGGGCAGCAGGTTAGAAAGTTACTGCCATGTCGGGTTACAATCTGGGTCTCCATTCAGGCTACTGCTATAGTTACTATACTACCATGTCGGGTTACAATCTGTGTCTCCATTCAGGCTACTGCTATAGTTACTATACTACCATGTCGGGTTACAATCTGCGTCTCCAGTCAAGCTACTGCTTTAGTTACTGCGATGTCGGGTTACAGTCTGTGACTCCAGTCAGGCTACTGCTTTAGTTACTACCATGTCGAGTTACAATGTGTGTCTCCCGTGAGGCTACTGCTTTAGTTCTTTAGTTACTATTCTAACATGTCGGGTTACAATCTGTGTCTCCAGTCAGGCTACTGCTTTAGTTACTATTCTAACATGTCGGGTTACAATCTGTGTCTCCAGTCAGGCTACTGCTTTAGTTACTATACTGCCATGTCGGGTTACAATCTGTGTCTCCAGTCAGGCTACTGCTTTAGTTACAATACTGCCATGTTGGGTTACAATCTGTGTCTCCAGTCAGGCAACTGCTTTAGTTACTATATTGCCATGTCGGGTTACAATCTGTGTCTCCAGTCAGTCTATTGCTTTAGTTACTATACTGCCATGTTGGGTTACAATCTGTGTCTCCAGTCAGTCTAATGCTTTAGTTACTATACTGCCATGTCGGGTTACAATCTGTGTCTCCAGTCAGTCTATTGCTTTAGTTACTATACTACCATGTCGGGTTACAATCTGCGTCTCCAGTCAGGCTACTGCTTTAGTTACTGCGATGTCGGGTTACAGTCTGTGACTCCAGTCAGGCTATTGCTTTAGTTACTATACTGCCATGACGGGTTACAATCTGTGTCTCCAGTCAGGCTACTGCTTTAGTTACTATACTGCCATGTCGGGTTACAATCTGTGTCTCCAGTCAGTCTATTGCTTTAGTTACTATACTGCCATGTTGGGTTACAATCTGTGTCTCCAGTCAGTCTATTGCTTTAGTTACTATACTGCCATGTCGGGTTACAATCTGTGTCTCCAGTCAGTCTATTGCTTTAGTTACTATACTGCCATGTTGGGTTACAATCTGTGTCTCCAGTCAGGCTACTGCTTTAGTTACTATACTACCATGTCGGGTTACAATCTGTGTCTCCAGTCAGGCTACTGCTTTATTTACTGCCATGTCGGGTTACAATCTGTGTCTCCAGTCAGGCTACTTCTTTAGTTACTACCATGTCGGATTACAATCTGTGTCTCCAGTTAGGCTAGTGCTTTAGTTACTGCCATGTCGGGTTACAATCTGTCTTCAGTCAGGCAACTGCTTTAGTTACTATACTACCATGTCGGGTTACAATCTGTCTTCAGTCAGGCAACTGCTTTAGTTACTACCATGTCGGGTTACAATCTGTCTTCAGTCAGGCAACTGCTTTAGTTACTACCATGTCGTGTTACAGTCTGCGTCTCCAGTCAGGCTACTGCTTTAGTTACTACCATGTCGGGTTACAATCTGTCTCCAGTCAGGCTACTGCTTTAGTTACTATACTACCATGTCGGGTTACAATCTGTCTTCAGTCAGGCAACTGCTGTAGTTACTACCATGTCGTGTTACAGTCTGCGTCTCCAGTCAGGCTACTGCTTTAGTTACTACCATGTCGGGTTACAATCTCTCTCCAGTCAGGCTACTGCTTTAGTTACTATACTACCATGTCGGGTTACAATCTGTGTCTCCAGTCAGGCTACTGCTTTAGTTACTATACTACCATGTCGGGTTACAATCTGTGTCTCCAGTCAGGCTACTGCTTTAGTTACTATCCTACCATGTCGGGTTACAATCTGTCTCCAGTCAGGCTACTGCTTTAGTTACTACCATGTCGGGTTACAGTCTGGGTCTCCACAAGGATCTATGTCCTCAAGTGGAAAGGCCTTTCGAAAGCTGTTCTCGGCTTGACCCTTCCAGGAGTTTCCCCTGTCTAGCGTGCTGTCCTTTCTCTTCTTTATCTCACCGTACAGTGGATGCTGTGCACTCATTGACTCACTGTTAGACATTTGCTCATGCACTTTGCCGATAAGGGAGTGCATGCTCACCGACGCCATTTGACAAAGCACATGATGATGATAATGAATTCATATTTCAAATTATAAGTCTCACTGTTCGCTTCTATTTTGTTGTCTATGTCTTTTTTTTTTTCGAAATAATGTGCATAATGTTAAAATAAATTTGGAAAATCCGTGCTACAGGAAATAAGGCAATGAGGGGAAACAAATACAATCCCAATGCATATTTAGGCGGCCATCACGGGAGATAACCATAACTATTTTTTTCATATAACTAATAACATTGTTATTATTATTATTTTTTGTTGTTGTGTATAATATTTTAGTGCCTTTATTCACGGAAGATTTCAGGCAATTAAGGAATCAACTACCCTTTTATTTTATTTTTACTTTCTTATAATAATCCATACATTACTACGTTAATTTATAATATTGTACACGGTATTATTTTACTTATATTATGAGGTCTGATTAGTTATCTGCTAAACTGCGTCTTATCATCTTGATCCCTGAGTTTTAGCATTTTTGGCAGGTACAAGCGTAGTGTGCCTTGTAATTTTGAACACGAAATTGTAAACATGTTGCGATGGCACCGACTGTGGTGTAATAACAAACAATAACATAATAGCTTATTAATAAGTATGTTTGGAAATATAAACTAGGTGAGAACAGCTGAGATGGCCGTATTTACAACGACTATGAGAACGTATATATTTCTGCATCCGATGGACAAGACCCGACGATCTGCTGCCGTTAAGTGAGCCCTGTTGCCACACAAAAATAAATGTTTAGATCAACTTGAAGGTTCGCTGCTGGATGTGAACCGTGTGAAAGTTATCGGGGATCGCTATCTCGTTGTGAATGGGTACCCCAGCATGGAGGTCGCCGCAGACTTGGGTGTGTTCAGTCCTAAAGTAGGTCAGCAGCTTGAAGGGGAGATTAACCAGAAAAGGGGAGATTAACCAGAAAAGGGGAAATTAACCAGAAAAGCAAAAACGCTTGGGTAGCTTGGTGCTGGACACATTCAATACTGCTCTGGACATCCCAGCGTCCTCTGGGTTTGACCCGCGTGTTGGCAACAGCTGTACATTTGTGGTGACCGAGGTTGTGGTAGACGGAGATATTCTGTTATTGAGAGGTGCATTGGCCATTTTAACATATTATGAAAACACAACCAACTTATTAATTAAAGGAAACAGAAGACATGATCGTGGATGAAGCTGTGGCAGCTAATAAATTGTCTATGTAACTGTATGTCTCTCCTTCTAGTCCATACAACTTACTGCCTATAGCGCCATGTAACTGTACGTCTCGCCTTCTAGTCCATACAAATTACTGTCTATAGCGCCATGCAACTGTATATCTCTCCTTCTAGCCCTTAAAACTATTTGTCTATAGCACCATGTAACTGTATATCTCTCCTTCTAGCCCATACAACTTACTGTCTATAGCGCCATGTAACTGTATGTCTCTCTTTCTAGCCCATACAACTTACTGTCTATAGCACCATGTAACTGTATGTCTCTCCTTCTAGCCCATACAAATTACTGTCTATAGCACCATGTAACTGTATGTCTCTCATTCTAGCCCATACAACTTACTGTCTATAGCGCCATGTAAATGTATGTCTCTCCTTCTACTTCTAGCCCATACAACTTACTGTCTATAGCACCATGTAACTGTATGTCTCTCCTTCTAGCCCATACCACTTAGTGTCTATAGCACCATGTAACTGTATGTCTCTCCTTCTAGCCGATACCACTTACTGTCTATAGCGCCATGTAACTGTATGTCTCTCCTTCTACTTCTAGCCCATACAACTTACTGTCTATAGCACCATGTAACTGTATGTCTCTCCTTCTACTTCTAGCCGATACCACTTACAGTCTATAGCGCCATGTAACTGTATGTCTCTCCTTCTATTTCTAGCCCATACAACTTACTGTCTATAGCACCATGTAACTGTATGTCTCTCCTTCTACTTCTAGCCCATACAACTTACTGTCTATAGCACCATGTAACTGTATGTCTCTCCTTCTACTTCTAGTCCATACAACTTACTGTCTATAGCACCATGTAACTGTATGTCTCTCCTTCTACTTCTAGCCCATACCACTTACTGTCTATAGCACCATGTAACTGTATGTCTCTCCTTCTACTTCTAGCCCATACCACTTACTGTCTATAGCGCCATGTAACTGTATGTCTCTCCTTCTACTTCTAGCCCATACCACTTACTGTCTATAGCACCATATAACTGTATGTCTCTCCTTCTAGCCCATACCACTTACTGTCTATAGCACCATGTAACTGTATGTCTCTCCTTCTACTTCTAGCCCATACCACTTACTGTCTATAGCGCCATGTAACTGCATGTCTCTCCTTCTACTTCTAGCCCATACCACTTACTGTCTATAGCGCCATGTAACTGTATGTCTCTCCTTCTACTTCTAGCCCATACAACTTACTGTCTATAGCACCATGTAACTGTATGTCTCTCCTTCTACTTCTAGCCCATACCACTTACTGTCTATAGCGCCATGTAACTGTATGTCTCTCCTTCTACTTCTAGCCCATACCACTTACTGTCTATAGCGCCATGTAACTGTATGTCTCTCCTTCTACTTCTAGCCCATACAACTTACTGTCTATAGCGCCATGTAACTGTATGTCTCTCCTTCTACTTCTAGCCCATACCACTTACTGTCTATAGCGCCATGTAACTGTATGTCTCTCCTTCTACTTCTAGCCCATACCACTTACTGTCTATAGCGCCATGTAACTGTATGTCTCTCCTTCTACTTCTAGCCCATACAACTTACTGTCTATAGCGCCATGTAACAGTATGTCTCTCCTTCTACTTCTAGCCCATACCACTTACTGTCTATAGCGCCATGTAACTGTATGTCTCTCCTTCTAGCCCATACAACTTACTGTCTATAGCGCCATGTAACTGTATGTCTCTCCTTCTAGCCCATACAACTTACTGTCTATAGCGCCATGTAACTGTATGTCTCTCCTTCTAGCCCATACAACTTACTGTCTATAGCGCCATGTAACTGTATGTCTCTCCTTCTACTTCTAGCCCATACCACTTACTGTCTATAGCGCCATGTAACTGTATGTCTCTCCTTCTACTTCTAGCCCATACCACTTACTGTCTATAGCGCCATGTAACTGTATGTCTCTCCTTCTACTTCTAGCCCATACAACTTACTGTCTATAGCGCCATGTAACTGTATGTCTCTCCTTCTACTTCTAGCCCATACCACTTACTGTCTATAGCGCCATGTAACTGTATGTCTCTCCTTCTACTTCTAGCCCATACCACTTACTGTCTATAGCGCCATGTAACTGTATGTCTCTCCTTCTACTTCTAGCCCATACAACTTACTGTCTATAGCGCCATGTAACAGTATGTCTCTCCTTCTACTTCTAGCCCATACCACTTACTGTCTATAGCGCCATGTAACTGTATGTCTCTCCTTCTAGCCCATACAACTTACTGTCTATAGCGCCATGTAACTGTATGTCTCTCCTTCTAGCCCATACAACTTACTGTCTATAGCGCCATGTAACTGTATGTCTCTCCTTCTAGCCCATGCAACTTACTGTCTATAGCGCCATGTAACTGTATGTCTCTCCTTCTAGCCCATACAACTTACTGTCTATAGCGCCATGTAACTGTATGTCTCTCCTTCTAGCCCATACAACTTACTGTATATAGCGCCATGTAACTGTATGTCTCTCCTTCTACTTCTAGCCCATACCACTTACTGTCTATAGCGCCATGTAACTGTATGTCTCTTCTTCTACTTCTAGCCCATACAACTTACTGTCTATAGCACCATGTAACTGTATGTCTCTCCTTCTACTTCTAGCCCATACCACTTACTGTCTATAGCACCATGTAACTGTATGTCTCTCCTTTTACTTCTAGCCCATACAACTTACTGTCTATAGCGCCATGTAACTGTATGTCTCTCCTTCTACTTCTAGCCCATACAACTTACTGTCTATAGCGCCATGTAACTGTATGTCTCTCCTTCTACTTCTAGCCCATACCACTTACTGTCTATAGCGCCATGTAACTGTATGTCTCTCCTTCTACTTCTAGCCCATACAACTTACTGTCTATAGCGCCATGTAACTGTATGTCTCTCCTACTTCTAGCCCATACAACTTACTGTCTATAGCACCATGTAACTGTATGTCTCTCCTTCTACTTCTAGCCCATACAACTTACTGTCTATAGCACCATGTAACTGTATGTCTCTCCTTCTACTTCTAGCCCATACAACTTACTGTCTATAGCGCCATGTAACTGTATGTCTCTCCTTCTACTTCTAGCCCATACCACTTACTGTCTATAGCACCATGTAACTGTATGTCTCTCCTTCTACTTCTAGCCCATACCACTTACTGTCTATAGCACCATGTAACTGTATGTCTCTCCTTCTACTTCTAGCCCATACAACTTACTGTCTATAGCACCATGTAACTGTATGTCTCTCCTTCTACTTCTAGCCCATACAACTTACTGTCTATAGCACCATGTAACTGTATGTCTCTCCTTTTACTTCTAGCCCATACAAATTACTGTCTATAGCGCCATGTAACTGTATGTCTCTCCTTCTACTTCTAGCCCATACAAATTACTGTCTATAGCGCCATGTAAATGTATGTCTCTCCTTCTACTTCTAGCCCATACAAATTACTGTCTATAGCGCCATGTAACTGTATGTCTCTCCTTCTACTTCTAGCCCATACAAATTACTGTCTATAGCGCCATGTAACTGTATGTCTCTCCTTCTACTTCTAGCCCATACAAATTACTGTCTATAGCGCCATGTAACTGTATGTCTCTCCTTCTACTTCTAGCCCATACAAATTACTGTCTATAGCGCCATGTAACTGTATGTCTCTCCTTCTACTTCTAGCCCATACAAATTACTGTCTATAGCGCCATGTAACTGTATGTCTCTCCTTCTACTTCTAGCCCATACAAATTACTGTCTATAGCGCCATGTAAATGTATGTCTCTCCTTCTACTTCTAGCCCATACAAATTACTGTCTATAGCGCCATGTAACTGTATGTCTCTCCTTCTACTTCTAGCCCATACAAATTACTGTCTATAGCGCCATGTAACTGTATGTCTCTCCTTCTACTTCTAGCCCATACAAATTACTGTCTATAGCGCCATGTAACTGTATGTCTCTCCTTCTACTTCTAGCCCATACAACTTACTGTCTATAGCACCATGTAACTGTATGTCTCTCCTTCTACTTCTAGCCCATACCACTTACTGTCTATAGCGCCATGTAACTGTATGTCTCTCCTTCTACTTCTAGCCCATACCACTTACTGTCTATAGCGCCATGTAACTGTATGTCTCTCCTTCTACTTCTAGCCCATACAAATTACTGTCTATAGCGCCATGTAACTGTATGTCTCTCCTTCTACTTCTAGCCCATACCACTTACTGTCTATAGCGCCATGTAACTGTATGTCTCTCCTTCTACTTCTAGCCCATACCACTTACTGTCTATAGCGCCATGTAACTGTATGTCTCTCCTTCTACTTCTAGCCCAAACAACTTACTGTCTATAGCGCCATGTAACAGTATGTCTCTCCTTCTACTTCTAGCCCATACCACTTACTGTCTATAGCGCCATGTAACTGTATGTCTCTCCTTCTAGCCCATACAACTTACTGTCTATAGCGCCATGTAACTGTATGTCTCTCCTTCTAGCCCATACAACTTACTGTCTATAGCGCCATGTAACTGTATGTCTCTCCTTCTAGCCCATACAACCTACTGTCTATAGCGCCATGTAACTGTATGTCTCTCCTTCTACTTCTAGCCCATACCACTTACTGTCTATAGCGCCATGTAACTGTATGTCTCTCCTTCTACTTCTAGCCCATACCACTTACTGTCTATAGCGCCATGTAACTGTATGTCTCTCCTTCTACTTCTAGCCCATACAACTTACTGTCTATAGCGCCATGTAACTGTATGTCTCTCCTTCTACTTCTAGCCCATACCACTTACTGTCTATAGCGCCATGTAACTGTATGTCTCTCCTTCTACTTCTAGCCCATACAACTTACTGTCTATAGCGCCATGTAACAGTATGTCTCTCCTTCTACTTCTAGCCCATACCACTTACTGTCTATAGCGCCATGTAACTGTATGTCTCTCCTTCTAGCCCATACAACTTACTGTCTATAGCGCCATGTAACTGTATGTCTCTCCTTCTAGCCCATACAACTTACTGTCTATAGCGCCATGTAACTGTATGTCTCTCCTTCTAGCCCATACAACTTACTGTCTATAGCGCCATGTAACTGTATGTCTCTCCTTCTAGCCCATACAACTTACTGTCTATAGCGCCATGTAACTGTATGTCTCTCCTTCTAGCCCATACAACTTACTGTCTATAGCGCCATGTAACTGTATGTCTCTCCTTCTACTTCTAGCCCATACCACTTACTGTCTATAGCGCCATGTAACTGTATGTCTCTTCTTCTACTTCTAGCCCATACAACTTACTGTCTATAGCACCATGTAACTGTATGTCTCTCCTTCTACTTCTAGCCCATACCACTTACTGTCTATAGCACCATGTAACTGTATGTCTCTCCTTCTACTTCTAGCCCATACAACTTACTGTATATAGCGCCATGTAACTGTATGTCTCTCCTTCTACTTCTAGCCCATACAACTTACTGTCTATAGCGCCATGTAACTGTATGTCTCTCCTTCTACTTCTAGCCCATACAACTTACTGTCTATAGCGCCATGTAACTGTATGTCTCTCCTTCTACTTCTAGCCCATACAACTTACTGTCTATAGCACCATGTAACTGTATGTCTCTCCTTCTACTTCTAGCCCATACAACTTACTGTCTATAGCACCATGTAACTGTATGTCTCTCCTTCTACTTCTAGCCCATACAACTTACTGTCTATAGCGCCATGTAACTGTATGTCTCTCCTTCTACTTCTAGCCCATACCACTTACTGTCTATAGCACCATGTAACTGTATGTCTCTCCTTCTACTTCTAGCCCATACCACTTACTGTCTATAGCACCATGTAACTGTATGTCTCTCCTTCTACTTCTAGCCCATACAACTTACTGTCTATAGCACCATGTAACTGTATGTCTCTCCTTCTACTTCTAGCCCATACAACTTACTGTCTATAGCACCATGTAACTGTATGTCTCTCCTTTTACTTCTAGCCCATACAAATTACTGTCTATAGCGCCATGTAACTGTATGTCTCTCCTTCTACTTCTAGCCCATACAAATTACTGTCTATAGCGCCATGTAAATGTATGTCTCTCCTTCTACTTCTAGCCCATACAAATTACTGTCTATAGCGCCATGTAACTGTATGTCTCTCCTTCTACTTCTAGCCCATACAAAATACTGTCTATAGCGCCATGTAACTGTATGTCTCTCCTTCTACTTCTAGCCCATACAAATTACTGTCTATAGCGCCATGTAACTGTATGTCTCTCCTTCTACTTCTAGCCCATACAAATTACTGTCTATAGCGCCATGTAACTGTATGTCTCTCCTTCTACTTCTAGCCCATACAAATTACTGTCTATAGCGCCATGTAACTGTATGTCTCTCCTTCTACTTCTAGCCCATACAAATTACTGTCTATAGCGCCATGTAAATGTATGTCTCTCCTTCTACTTCTAGCCCATACAAATTACTGTCTATAGCGCCATGTAACTGTATGTCTCTCCTTCTACTTCTAGCCCATACAAATTACTGTCTATAGCGCCATGTAACTGTATGTCTCTCCTTCTAGCCCATACAAATTACTGTCTATAGCACCATGTAACTGCATGTCTCTCCTTCTAGCCCATACAACTTACTGTCTATAGCACCATGTAACTGTATGTCTCTCCTTCTACTTCTAGCCCATACAACTTACTGTCTATAGCGCCATGTAACTGTATGTCTCTCCTTCTACTTCTAGCCCATACAACTTACTGTCTATAGCACCATGTAACTGTATGTCTCTCCTTCTACTTCTAGCCCATACCACTTACTGTCTATAGCACCATGTAACTGTATGTCTCTCCTTCTAGCCCATACAACTTACTGTCTATAGCACCATGTAACTGTATGTCTCTCCTTCTAGCCCATACAACTTACTGTCTATAGCGCCATGTAACTGTATGTCTCTCCTTCTACTTCTAGCCCATACAACTTACTGTCTATAGCACCATGTAACTGTATGTCTCTCCTTCTACTTCTAGCCCATACCACTTACTGTCTATAGCGCCATGTAACTGTATGTCTCTCCTTCTAGCCCATACCACTTACTGTCTATAGCGCCATGTAACTGTATGTCTCTCTCTCTCTCTCTCTCTCTCTCTCTCTCTCTCTCTCTCTCTCTCTCTCTGGGTGAGCGATATGTGGGTGGGGATGTGAATGGGGGGATGTGTATGGGGGACGTGTGTTTTGGTGGGGAATGTGTATATGGGTAGCATGTTGTGTGGGACGGGAGATGAGTGTTGGTGAGGGTGAGGGGTGTGTGGGTGGGTGGGGATGTGTGATTGGATTAGGCTGTGCGGTTGGGTAAAAGATGTATGTGAGGGTAGGGGATGTGTGTTTGGATGGGCATTTGCGGTGTGTGAATGTGGGTGGGTAGATGGGAGATATATGTGTTGATTGGTGGGCGGGGGATGTGTGGGTGTGAGTGGTTGAGGGATGCGTACGTGAGTGGATGGATGAGTGTGGAGAATGTGTGTATGGGTGGGCGATGTGTGTGTGGGTGGGAAGATTCTGTGAGATGTGTGTGGGGGTTATATGGTGGTCGGATGTGTGTGGGTGGGAGATGTGTGTTTGTGGATGGGGAATGTGTTGTTGGGGGGGGGGGGGATGTGTGTGTGAAGGATGCGTGTATGGGTGGGGAGATGTGTGTGTGGGTGGGGCTGTGTGGTTAATGGACGTGTGATTGGGGGATGGGTGACTGGGGGATGGGTGGAGAATGTGTGGTTTGGTGAGCGTGTGTAGGTTGGGGGATGGTTGGGGGATGTGTGCGTGTGAGTGGGTTCGGGATGTGTGGGTGGGTTGGCTTGGATATGTGTGGATTGGGATGTGTGGTTGGAGGATGTGTGTTTGGTTGGGTGATTGGAGGTGTGTGAGTGGGTGGTGGAAGATATGTGGGTGGGTGAGTGTTGATGGTTTTAGGATGTTTGTGTGGGTAGGGAGATGTGTGAAGGTGGGGAGTCTGTGTGGGTGTGGGATGGGTGGATGGGTGGGAGGATGTATGTGTACCTGGGGGTGTGTGCGTGGGGGTGTGTGGGTGGATGGGTGATGGGTGAGTGGGTGGTGGATGTGTCTCATTATATGGTACTATGCATTGTTTATGTTTACAACATTCTTTTGACAATTGTTGTCCCTATGTGACTGTATCATGCACTATTGACGAACGAAAGATAAGGGCCGAATGTAAGACGATCCTGCTTGCCCAATTTGTTACCCTTTGAAAATAAAGTCCGTTCATTCGATCGCTCCTTCGTTCTCCCTCCCTCTCTGTCTGTCTGTCTGATGTCTGTCTGTCTGTCTGTCTGTCTGTCTGTCTGTCTGTCTGTCTGTCTGTCTGTCTGTCTGTCTGTCTGTCTGTCTGTCTGTCTGTCTGTCTGTCTGTCTGTCTGTCTGTCTCAGTGTCTCACCAAAGGTCACTTTCCATCAGCTCTCAAAATCGCTAAAGTATAGACCCATTTCTTTACTATCATCACTATCTAAACCACTAGAAAAACACATCCACAAAGTAACATTACAGTATTTAGATCGCAACAAGCGTATAGTTGACAGTCAATCAGGATTTCGACCAAAATATTCTTGCCACACGGCCCTAACAAACATGATAGAAAATTTGCACAAGAATATAAATAACAACAATATATGTGGAGCTGTGTTTATCGATTTCAGGAAAGCATTTGATACGATAGACCATGCCATTTTAACTAAAAAAAACTAGAGGCAATGAAAATTGTCCCTAATGTTGTGACGCTAATAACATCTTTTCTGTCAAACAGAAAGCAAGTAGTATCATACAATAAATCTCTGTCCCAAACCACTACCTTCAATACTGGAGTACCGCAAGGCTCTATTCTTGGCCCTCTATTATTTGCCGTATATATTAATGATCTACCTTTGCATCTTTTGTCGTCCTGCGATCTATTTGCAGACAACTGTACAGTGAATACAAACGCTGAAAGCAGTAATTTGCTGGAGTCATCTTTGCAACAAGAATTAAATAATGTTTTAGGTGGAGCTATGCGAACCGTATGCAAATTAACATCACTAAAACAAAATCTATGTTACTAACAACCAGACAAAAACTTCAAACTCTAAATTCACACAGATCACTTCAACTTCACATCGATAACATGCCAGTAGAAAGTGTAATTGAGCACAAAACATTAGGCCTCATCATTGATAGAAACCTATTACGATGCAGAACACTGTTAGCAAGCTACTGAAGAAAGTTGTAGCACACAGACTTGCTTGTGACATGGAACAACTCGGCTGCTTCCCGCCCACACTTGGAGGATATAGAGTATCCTTCGAGCACTTGAAGCAAACCCTCCTCAGACTGAAAGTGTACCCTCACCTTGTACGATGGATAGCTGCAGTTCTGCTCCAAAGGAAGGTGGTGCTAAGATGCGGGAGTTGGTCATCTGAGCCGATAACGATATGTCCAGGATTGCCGCAGGGTTCACCACTGTCACCAGTACTATTCAACGCGTATACGGTGCCGATCACTGATCAACAGTTGGACGGGAGGGGTAGGACTCTGTCATTTGCTGACGACATTCTCGTGTACTCACAAGGTCGAGATAGACAGGCGGTTGCCAATGATATGCAGGGCGAACTAGATCGAATTTCCTCATGGTGCGCTGATGCCGTTGCCCTTGTCAACCCTGCAAAGGCATCGGTTACATGGTTCTCCCTAAACAACCATATTGTGAACACAGACCTGCCGGCAGTAAGAATTGATGGGAGCCTTTTGAGTAGAACCCAGTCAATGACATATCTTGGCGTGAGGCTTGATCGAAGCCTGTTCTTCAGAGATCATGTTGATTATGTTATAATGAAAACTCGAAAAGGTTTGTCAGCAATGAGAGTCATGGCGACTGCCAATATCGAGCAAAGACTGCTAATACTTCTGTTCCAAGGACTGATGCTTTCACGCATCGAGTATGCCCTGGCCATCCTCACTATCAGCCTTACACAGATTGGAAGACTTGAAAAGGTACAAAGCGAAGCCATGCGCATCATTTTGGGCTGCACGAAAGACACCAGCTGTGTAGCAATGAGATACCTCCTTGACTTCCCGACAATGGAACACAGGATCAAGATCTGGAGAGCTCGTGCATACTTAGAAATAAGTGCAGATGAGCAGCACCTCTGCATGACGCTATATTCAGAGAAAAGGGTGACAGGCTAAAGAGAGGCAAATCATGGATGGGTCGGGCGGAAGACGTCGTCAGACAGGTCTGCAGTCTTACCAGTATCAACCCCGGCAAGGAATGGGTGCCGGTGCCTCCAGCTTTTAAGTGCACTTTCTCCTGCATTATCACACTCGACAGACGGTGCAGAGGGCAGAACCCTGTCGCTGTCAATGCAGAAGTCAACGCGCTCATCTATGAACACTCAGATAGCCCAGAAGTGCTCATCTATACAGATGGATCTGTTGTAAAGCAGCAGAGAAGTGCGTGGGCATTTACAGCCCGTTCAGCGGGCCGAACCGTTCAAGAATCCGGTGGTGCCCACTCTATGACCACGAGCAGCATGACGATGGAGGTGATGGCAGTTACACAGGCTTTTATATGGCTGGAATCACAGCATTATACCAACGTGTGTGTACTAAGTGACTCAATGAGCATGATTTAGAAGATCGAAGTTGGATCTGTACGTAGACAGTGGACTGAGTCGCTGCGGAAGTCTGTTGTTCGTAAAGTCATCTTCATCGTCGTCCCGGGACATGCGGGAGTCGAGGGAAATGAACGAGCTGATAAACTGGCTGGCTCTGCACCCCCTATAGATGGCCAGCCCACGGATCGTGCCGATGTTATTAAAGATATGGCGAGAACAGAGGACTTTGACGTCAGTGAATCCACATCGCTGTCCAGGATGAAAGACTTGGGAGTAAGAATCGGCACAGCCTCGTCAACCAACACAGAACTGGCACTATTAGCCACCGGACGCTGATGCATATGCTGGGGGGGGGGGGGGAGGATCTGAGCACCCATGGACATGTCCGGAGTGCAATGTATATACCCCAACTGATAACTGATAACTGATAACTGATTCATAGAAACCTAACCTTTAATCCTCACGTTCAAGCGCTCACTAAACAAACAGCGAAAAAAGTCTACCAACTCGCCAAAATTAAAAATTTCCTTGATGAGGACACAAGGAAAATATTCTATACGTCTCACACACAGACACATTTTGACTACTGCTGTACAATCTGGGACGGTTGTTCCAATTCAAGCACCAAGCGACTTTAGAAACGGGCCATGAGTTTAATTTATAGCAAACATTTAACTGACAATCCTAGCCTGCATAAACTTCTTCAGTTACTACCACTCCGCAAACGTCTGCTTTTCAATAAGGCCAAACTAATTCACAAAATCCTACATCGGAATGCACAAAATTACCTTTAGCCATTGTTTGAATATAATGCTAGACACAGTAAACGATTAAATATATTACACATTCCAAAGCCTAGGATAGTGTCAACGTCTCAGAACTAGGGGATAGATTAGACTCAGGTTCAGACAGGATGAAGTGCACTCACAGAACAAACATAACTCTCTGTTCGTATATTATCAATCTAATTTATTATAATGTCGATCTGACGAACAACCTCTCGCACTTCTCTCAGAACATATCACAATCACGTAGACAATGCACGTTTGACAAGGTATACATTATAGCATCTGTCTTTCATAACCAATCACAGTATCTAAAGTTAAAGTAATCTCTAATGAACTTTAGTAAATGGTTCCTCGAAGCTAAACCCTTCCACTCAGTCCGATGTCCAGTCGCAGTCTGAGCCCTGGCTTGCGTCCCGTGAACACAGAGTGCTGGCGCACTCGAGCACCCCGTGATCCAGGCTTCTCACGCTTCAGGTGGGCTCAAGGGTTTAACTGCGCAGTAGAGGATTTGACCTCTTGATTCTCGAATGTTCGGACCCCGAACATTCGGACTATTAGTCTTGTCTCCCTTGTTGAGGTGTAGCCTATTTCCTTAGTTATATCCCGTTGAGACCTTGACAGGGCCTCCTTTCTCCCCCTTTTCCGTGGGTATTATATGTTTAAATTAGTCTGAACTAATTCTGTCAAGGGATCACAGGAATAGACCTCTGAGGTAGTAATTCAGTGGATGCGAACTCTATATTATGTATATTATTGCACTGGCAACTCATGTACTTTACGTATTACGATAAAGGGTGGTTGCTGAAGGTCTTAACCCCCTTCCCATTCTTAAATTCCACTATCCAGACCGAAGTTCCCTGACGACTCATGTTGCAAATGCAACTGCGTCCTTCTCATGTGTCCGACATGACACCCAGGATAATGATCTCTTTTCACAGAGTATCCTCAAAGCAAGTAGCTTTGGCTCCTTTAAGAATATTGCAAACTCTTGCCCCTTCATGTGTACTTGTATACACTTTTACTTCCGTATGTTGCATGTAGTGCTTAATATATGAATACTTAGTTTTCATCGACTAATTGCTGATGTCCCTGTTATCCTGTTAGTGTATACTACTCTCCCTTTGATTCGTCTATAAAAGTGTATGTGAGTTAACTGTTTTTGTAAAGTATTAAGAATGTGTGTGTAAACTAATGTGTTAAATGTGTGTGATGGATGTGTAGTGTTTGTAGTGTTTTAGGTTTTTCTAAGTGTCACGAGCTTGAATTTCCGTAGTCTTGATTTACAGAATATGTGTAATTCATGACCGGGATTTTAGAGCGGTGATTCCGAGATACATCATTCCTTCATTAATTTCAGTCACACTCTGTTTCATTCGTCTTTCACTCAATCATGTTATTTGTTAAAATATACAAGTTAAGTTTAAGGTTAAAGTAGTCGCCCTTGGAATTTGGCGATATTTGAAAAATGTAGTAAAAAAATAGGTACTGTTTGTACCGACACTAACATGGTGGTTTACAATTTAACTTGAATGGTTTAGAAAAATTAATGTTTTAACAAAAAAAGGTATTGTAATCATCTATACATGTATAATGCACAATTTATGGAAAAATGGGCATGTTAATACATTTTGACAAAATAATAATTACACAATGTGTTTACGAATTAATAAAAAAGTAAACCTATTAATTTCTATGTAATTAACTCCATCGGTGATCCTAGAGTTGTCGTTCCTTCATTTTGTGTGTAGATGGTCCTGTCACAGTTAATAGATAACGTAAATGTGTTACAGTTCGTGTAGTCCTTTCACCCATGTGATGGTAATAAATACATGTAGGTGAATACTGTGCAATGTCCTGTTTCCTTCCATGAGAATCGGATGGTTGTTGGTACTCTGAATTTATGATAAGTAATAACAATGTCATATAAGAATGACGTTTCCAAAGTGACTGTCGTTACTTTAAATGTTATTTCATTTCGCACACTCTGATACTGTCAATCTGTTGTAAATAATTAGGCTGCTGAATGCGGATGAGTGTGGAAATACACTGACTGTTATGCGTTCTAATAAAACGTTATCACAGGTTGTAATATGGCATACTGGTCGAGTAGTTGGTTTTACTTATCTGGTGTGTACGGTAATCTTGATAGAATGTCAGGTATAAAATTAGTGGAGCCCTTTATATGTTGTATTTCAAAATCGAAATCTTGAAAAATTAACGATCAGCGGGCAACTCGGTTGTTCTTGGCTCTACCGTCCTTTATCACCAGCAGCGGCGAATTATCTGTCTGGACTAAGAAGTGGCAGCCTCGTAGGAATTTTTGTAATTTCAAAACACAATATACCAAACTAAGTGCTTCCAGTTCAGCTGTGGAATATCTGGTCTCCGCTTTTGTCAATTTGCTACTCAGATAGAGGATAGGATGATTTATTCCATAATATTTTTGCATCAAACACCCTCCAATAGCGACAGTACTGGCATCTGTGGTCAATATAAATTGAGAATGTAAATTTGGTAATCGAAGAATAGGTGGATTTGAAAAAATGGATTTCAATTTATAAATTGCATCTTCTAAACAGATATTCTTATATATTTTGTTTGGTTGACCTTTTGTCAACAAATTTGAAAAAACTGAGGTTAACTCTGCCAGGATGGGAATAAATTTGGCGTAATAGTTAACAAGGCCTAACAACCCTCTGACCTGTTTTTTTTTGTCGTTGGTACACTCAAGTTAAGGAATTTTGAGACAATTTTGTCATCAGTTGATAATTTTCCTTGAGAAATCTTATGTCCCAAAAAATCTATTTCTCTATAGGCAATTTCAACTTTTGAAGGTTTGACAGTTAATCCAAAGAGTTTAATTCTGTCGAAGACCTGTCTGAGAATTTGTAAGTGAGTTGTCATGTCTTCTGTGTGAATGCAAATATCGTCAATACAGGATTGGACATTAGTAATCTCATGTAATAAAAGTCTAGTCAACCTAACAAAGGTAGCAGGTGCATTTTTAAGACCGAAAGGAAGATATTTCTACTCGTATAATCACAAAGGTGTAGAGAAAGCAGTAATGTGCATTGAATTAGGGTCCATCGGTATCTGCCAGTAACCTTTTGTTAAGTCTAGTTTTAAAAAAAAATGGCAGATCCTGACATATTTAAGTTAAGGTCCTCACAATTAGGTATTGGTTCTGCATCTGCTTTTGTGATCCTATTGATCTTGCGATAATCAATGCATAACCGAATCGTTAGGTCTTTTTTCTTGACCAATACGATCGGTGATAAATACTCTGAAATTGACTTCTGAATTATTCCATTTCTTTCTAAGTCCAGTATTTCTTTGTCAAGATTTTGTCTGTAATGCAGGGGAATGGAGTAAGGTCTGCATTTAATAGGTGTTTTGTCTGTCATGATGATAGAATGACCTATTCTGTCAGTTTTCCCAGGTTTGTTAGAGAAGGATGTTCTGTATTTCTTCAGAAGAGCCACTACGTCATGTCGTTGTGGTTCCGTCAACGTGTCAGAGATTTTTATGTCTTGTAGATTATTGTCGTCGTTAGTTGTCGGTACAGGTATTTCAGTGTCGTCTGTGTCTGTCTGGTTGATGACTACTGTCGCTATTGTCTCGTCACCTGCGTCGTTTTATGTTCTAGGTTAATAAGGTATTAACATGTTTATATGAAAGATTGTTAATGTTCCACTACATTTATTTCATAATAGACTTTAAAAGTTTTTCTGATAACTTTATATGGCCCTTGCCAAGATGTTGAGAGTAAGTCTCTCTTGTCTGGTAATAATAGTAAGACATCTTGGTTGGGCTGCAATGTAATAGTTCTAGCACCCTTATTGGCATATTGCCTGTATGTAAAACTCTTCTCCTGTAAAGATGCTCTGGCAAGTATGCAGGATCTCATGATCTTATCCCTAGTGGTGGTTACCATGTCGTAGGTGGAGACCGGTACTTCGGTGTCTACAGGTTTGGACAACATTTCTCTGTAGATTGTGAGTGGTCCTCTTGGGTTCGCCCCGTACACCAGTTCAAAGGGGGAGAACCCAGTGCTCGCTTGCGACACTTCTCTGTAAGCGAACAGCACTGTTGGGAGTAGTGTATCCCAATCAGCTGAATTTTCAGCTGTCGCTTTCGCAAGCATCCCCGTTTATTTTTTCGCAAACTCCATTTGCGGAAGGTCGGTAGGGGCTGGTGAAGCACTGCTTGATGCCGAGTAACTTAGTTACTGCTTGTGTGGCATTAGAAATAAATTGTGTCCCTCTATCTGATATAATTATTTCGGGAAAGCCAAAACGGGAGAACAGTAGTAAAAACACGTCAGTCACATCTTTAGAGGAGATGGATTTTAGTGGAATCGCTTCTGGCCACCTCGAACAGAAATCAATGAGTGTTAGAATGAAGCGATTGCCTCTATTTGATGTGTGGTTTAGAGGTCCCACTAAGTCGACCGCAACTACTTGAAATAGTCTTGAGGCTGTTTTTGTCACCTGCACCTCTGCTGTGGGTGATTTCCCTTTTTTACCAATTTCTGACAGATTTCACATGATCGGCAATAAGTTTTAATATCCTGGCAAAATTTCGGCCAGTAAAATTGGCTCAAGACCCTGACTCTTGTTTTTTCGTAGACCATGTGCCCGCCGAATGGTGAGTCGTGGGCTACGTGTAGCACTTTATCACGATGTGATTTTGGGAATACTAGCTGTTGCAATGTCACATAATTTCTAGAGTACAATCTTGTTAAAATATTGTTGTTTAATTTAAAACACCATGATGCGTTTTTTTGTGATTTTCGGCTTGAGCCCTACAAGTCGGAAGTAATTTGCAAGTGATGTGTCTGATTTTTGTTGTTGACTGAACTCACTATGGGTTGGGTCAGGGGAAGCAATTTGCAAAGACTCATTAAGCTGGTCGTTGTGGGTTTTATCTGTTGCTGATCTCGTAACTGCGTTACAGTCTTTTGTCGTCTGTCGTTCAGTTGCAGGTTTCGGTTTTTGTAGGTGGATAGTACCCTCAGTTCAAAGTTTTATTAATATGGTATTGTTTATTAATTGAGCAGCTCCTGTGTCGTACACCTCGGTTACTTCGTTACGAAATTCGTCACTGGTGGTCTCCCTTGTACTTTTGGCAGTTGGAGAATCGACACGTTGTTTGGCTGTCGTGGGATTATTGCTTGATGTTTGTTTGCAATTTTCGAGCTCCCATTTTTGAATTTCTTTTTGAGAACAGGCATTCACGCTGGGTAGAAGCCCAACAATTATATCTGCACATGGGTTGTGCAAGACGGCACATAGCACGCGTCCTGACATAAATGGTGTTCGAATTTCGGTCCATGCTAGGGGATATTTTCCAATTGTGCCTGCAAATGTTCGACATGTCACATAGTCATTTGTATAGTCACTGTCTTTGACCAATGTCTTTCTTATCACAATAAGGGTCGAGCCGCTATCGCGCATTGCAGTACATGGTTGGTTATTTACAAACCCATTCACAAATTGAAGTTTGCCTTTTGCTAACAAGGCGGCATTGGCCATTTCATTTGGTATTGGAATGGTATGGCCACATTCAAGGGTTGTGTCTAGTTGGAACTTTTTGCATGTATTACACCCGTCATAGTCGAAGATGTCAATGAGTTCTAACGCGTTAGCCATTTCATTTTCACTCTCATTTGCACTTTCACATTGTTTTACATTATCAATTTCGTCCTCACTAGAGGAGTCTACTAATACTGCATTGGCTTCTTTCAACATTTTACGTCCCTTACAAATTGTTGAATAGTGGCCGTAACTTAAAAAAAAAAATATTTAACAGCTCGTCTGAAGCTATTTCTTTTTTTTTTTTTTTTTGCTTTTCCACCATCATTTTGAGGTAGTGACTGTAAGTCGGCGATTGGTCACACATCGCATATTGTTCGTGTGATAATTTACATTATTGGCAAGGCATACATTTCTGTTTGAGTCTATGCTTATTTTCAGATGATCTAAATTTATTTTCAGATGGTCTAACTTTATTTATGTTAGTGACTGCAGCTACCTCATTTTGACTCGCATTAAGAAGGAAAATATCACGGTTTGCTGTATAAAATGCAGCCCCTTTTTTTCTCGACCTCTTCGATTGTCTGGCAGTCGCTCTGTTGTAAAAATTTCGAAAATGAGGATGGTATTGAGGAGATGATTTTGTTAATTACCATGAGATCTCTTAATTTGTCAAAGTTATTGTTGACTTTTGCTGCTGAGATCCACTTAGTGAAAATATCCTGAACTGATGAGACATAGTCTATGAACGTTTATTTTGGTTTTGGACATAGTTTTGAGAATTGTAGTTGGTATCCTGCTGTATCTAAAGAAAAATGCTGCATAATTCTACCTTTAAGATAATCATAATCATTTCTCATATGCTGTGGGATCGTTTCAATAACTTTTAATGGTTCTAACGCTAAATTTATCATGTAGATCATGGGCCAGTCTGTTTTTGGGATTTTTCGATAGGCCATGATGCACTCAAAGTTCCCGGACCATGCACTCACCGAATCGCCTGAACAGAATGGCTTAAATAACCCTTTGTACTTATTGTACTTCTGTTCTTCTTCTTTGCTTTTTAATTTGTTGACTGTTATTTCCATGTTTGAATCAACCTCTAGTTGTTTCACTTTTAATTGTGTTTGTGAATCAATTTCTTTTTGTTTAAGTGCTGCTTCAATTTCTAATTTCTTAGTTTCTGCGTCTAATTCTGCTTTTCTGTTGGCCGGTTCGATTTCTGCCTTTTTATTTGCCGCTTCTATTTCTGCCTTTTTGTTTGCCGCTTCGATTTCTAGTTTTCGGTTGGCAGCGTCTATTTCTAGTTTCTTTTGTTCCCTTTCAGATGCACGTTCTTCCCTCGCTACATTTTCTTCGTGTGTTTTCTGACTCCTTCCGCCAGTTTATCTTCTGTATATCCTAATTTAATTCCGAACTCTATGCACTTTTCTAGTGTCGACATTGTTAAGTTTTACTGATGTTAAATTTTTGGAAATTAATTCCCTTAGAAAATTAGTTCAACTTAGCAAACTTGGTTATGTCCCTTAGTTTTACTTATCGTATTGAATTAAGTATTTCTTATTCAGACACAAAATTTGCATGTACATAGAAAATATATCAAAACATAAAATTTACATGTGAAAAAATATGAGTATCGTTTAGAGATACATTTTATAAATTACTTAAGGGACTTATCTGATTGAATGGAGTCTTGGCTGTACTATCGCTGTTCTGTTCTCCGGGCTGTTAACTTCTGATCGGAGAAAAATTACATACACACGCTTCTTACGGAACAACCTGTTGTTGGATAGGAAAACATTAGTATTTTGTCACAGTTTGTCATGTCACGTCAATGTCATGTTAATGGAGAGTCAACATTGTAACGTTACGCTTCTAGGGAACGATAGACAGAACAGATATTCAGAAGAACAATTGTCACTTGTCTAAGATTTGTCGTGTGTAATTTTAACTTTTTACTTGGCAAAGCCAAGAACCGTCATTGTATTGATTTTAGTTTCTAAATGGTAAACTTATAATATCTAGTTCCTTGGGCTTGCCAAAACGGATTCGAGCCCCCAAGTATTCCTGTCAACGTCTCAGAACTAGGGGATAGATTAGACACGGGTTCAGACAGGATGAAGTGCACTCACAGAACAAACATAACTCTCTGTTCGTACATTATCAATCTAATTTATTATAATGTCGATCTGACGAAATCCGTCTCGCACTTCTCTCAGAACATATCACAATCACGTAGACAATGCATTTGTCAAGGTGTACATTATAGCATCTGTCTATCATAACCAATCACAGTATCTAAAGTTAAAGTAATCTCTAATGAACTTTAGTAAATGGTTCCTAGAAGCTAAACCCTTCCACTCAGTCCGATGTCCAGTCGCAGTCTGAGCCCTGGCTTGCGTCCCGTGAACACGGAGTGCTGGCGCACTCGAGCACCCCGTGATCGAGGCTTCTCACGCTTCAGGCGGGCTCAAGGGTTTAACTGCGCAGTAGAGGATTTGACCTCTCGATTCTCGAATGTTCGCACCCCGAACATTCGGACTATTAGTCTTGTCTCCCTTGTTGAGGCGTAGCCTATTTCCTTAGTTATATCCCTTTGAGACCTTGACAGATAGACTATACAAAACAAGCTTAACCTACTCTGCAACTCAGCTGTGGAACAATCTTCCACATGACATAAAAGACATCACCAATCCGTATACATATAATCGCAAACTATTTTAACACTATCTCAGTACGGATTACCTTCCACCTTAATAATAGAAATAAAAATAAAAATAAAACTCTAGTATAACAGCCAGTCCCCTTTTGGTAGGCCAGTATATTCCACATAGCTAATAACAAGTGCCACACCAGTTATTACTATTACTGAGTCGTGTAGTATTGATTTTTCATTTTACACATGCCTTTATAATGCATATCTTTTATATTTTTGCTGTTTTCAGTTAGCCTTGAATGATGTGTGAATGATACAATGTATGAAAGAGTGTGATAAAAGGGCAGAATGTTAGACGGGCCTGCGTGCCCAATTCTTAACCCTTTCAAAATAAAGTTTTGTTGTCGTCGTCGTTGTTGTTGTTGTTGTTGTTGTTGTTGTTGTTGTTGTTGTTGTTGTTGTTGTTGTTGTTATCTTTCGCTGTCTAATCCATATAAATAACTCTCTATAGCCCCATGTATCTGTATATCTCACTATGTCTCTCGTTTTAGCCCATATAACTAACTCTCTATAGCTCCATGTAACGATATGTCTTTCTATGTCGTTAGCTCTCTACTTCTGTGTGTGTGTGTGTGTGTATGATGTCTGTCTGTGTGTGTGAGAGAGTGTGTGTGCGTGTGTGTGTGTGCGTGTGTGTGTATGATGTCTGTCTGTCTGTCTGTGTGTGTGTGTGTGTGCGTGTGTGTGAGAGAGAGAGAGTGTGTGTGTGTGTGTGTGGTCTGAATGCACGAAGGAATGGGTGACCATTCTTTCCCTCACTTAGCAGAACGACGAGTGCATGCATCGTTCATGGCATTATTAGAGGAGCGAACTCCACTCCATTCCACTCAACTCAACTCCTCTCAACTCCACTCCACTGCATTCAAATCCACTCCACTCCATTCCACTCAACTCCACTCCACTCAACTCCACTCCACTCCATTCCATTCCACTCAACTCCACTCCTCTCAACTCCACTCCACTCCACTCCACTCCACTCCACTCCACTCCATTCCACTCAACTCCACTCCACTCAACTCCATTCTACTTGCTATGGTCCAGTTGATACAGGTCTGGAACATGGCATGACAACAGTAGGAGATTGTGCGAAGTGACCTATCAAGACATTGGTCACAAAAGCGTGAAAAGCAGTTTGGACGTTTTATACAAGGACAAAACGTCACGTTAAAATGAGTTGAACGAGAGCTAGAGTCAGAGTCAGACCTAGCTCTGAGTTAACAGAGCATGGCTAACATTACTCCGCTCTTTTAGAATAGAATGTTTAGCCACTGTTATGTATATCTGTGTGATGCTGATGTGTACATGGTGTGATGCCGATGTGTACATGGTGTGATGCTGATATGTACATGGTGTGATGCTGATGTGTACATGGTGTGATGTTGATGTGTAAATGGTGTGATGCTGATATGTACATAGTGTGATGCCGATATTATATGGTGTGATGCCGATATTATATGGTGTGATGCTGATATGTACATAGTGTGATGCCGATATTATATGGTGTGGTACTGATATGTTCATAGTGTGATGCCGATATTATATGGTGTGATGCTGATATGTTCATAGTGTGATGCTGATGTGTAAATTGTGTGATGCTGATGTGTACATGCTGTGATGCTAATGTGTAAATGGTGTGATGCTGATGTGTACATGGTGTGATGCTGATGTGTACATGGTGTGATGCTGATGTGTACATGGAGTGATGCTGATGTGTACATGATGTGATGCTGATGTGTACATGGTGTGATGCTGACGTGTACATGGTGTGATGCTGATGTGTACATGGTGTGATGCTGATGTGTAAATGGTGTGATGCTTATGTGTGAATGGTGTGATGCTGATGTGTACATGGTGTGATGCTGATGTGTACATGGTTTGAGGCTAATATGTACTTGGTGTGATGCTCATATGTACATAGTAGGGTGCTGGTATATACATGGTGGATGCTGATATGTACATGGTGTGATGCTTATGATATGTAGATGGTGTGATGCTGATGATATGTACATGGTGTGATGCTGATGATATTACATGGTGTTATGCTGATATGTACATGGTGTGAAGCTGGTATGGAATTGGTGTGATGCTGGTATGTACATCGTGTGAATCTGATATGTACATGGTGTGATGCTGGTATGTAGATGATGTGATGCTGATATGTACATGGTGTGATGCTGATACGTACATGGTGTGATGCTGATGTGTACATGGTGTGTTGCTGATATGTACATCGTGTGATGCTGATGTGTACATGGAGTGATGCTGATGTGTTCATGGTGTGATGCTGATGTGTACATGTTGTGATGCTGATATGTACATGGTGTGATGCTGATGTGTTTATGGTGTGATGCTGATGTGTACATGGTGTGATGCTGATATGTGCTTATTGTGATGCTGATGTGTAAATGGTGTGATGCTGATATGTGCATGGTGTGATGCTGATATGTACATGGTGTGATGCTGATTTGTACATGGTGTGATGCTGATGTGTACATGGAGTAATGTTGATATGTACATGGTGTGATGCTGATGTGTACATGGTGTGATGCTGATGTGTACATTGTGTGATGCTGATATGTACGTGATGTGATTCTGATGTGTACATGGTGTGACGCTGATGTGTACATGGTGTGATGCTGATGTGTAGATGGTGTGATGCTGCTATGTACATGGTGTGGTGCTGATGTGTACATGGTGTGGTGCTGATGTGTACATTGTGTGATGCTGATGTGTAGATGGTGTGATGCTGATATGTACATGGTGTGATGCTGATGTGTACATGGTGTGGTGCTGATGTGTACATGGTGTGATGCTGATGTGTACATGGTGTGATGCTGATGTGTACATGGTGTGATGCTGATGTATACATGGCGTGATGCTGATATGTACATGGTGTGATGCTGATATTACATGGTGTGATGCTGATGTGTACATGGAGTGATTCTGGTGTGTTCATATTGTGATGCTGATGTGTACATGGTGTGATGCTTATATGTGCATATTGTGATGCTGATGTGTACATGGTGTGATGCTGATATGTGCGTGGTGTGATGTTGATGTGTACATGGTGTGATGCTGATGTGTACATGGTGTGATGCTGATGTGTGCATTGTGTGATGCTGATGTGTACATGTTGTGATGCTGATATGTACATGGTGTGATGCTGATATGTACATGGTGTGATGCTGATATGTACATGGTGTGATGCTAATATGTACAGGGTGTGATGCTGATGTGTACATGTGTGATGCTGATGTGTATATGGTGTGATGCTGATGTGTACATCGTGTGATGCTGATGTGTACATGGTGTGATGCTAATATGTGCATGCTGTAATGCTGGTATGTACATGGTGTGATGCTGATATGTACATAGTGGGATGCTGGTATGAACATGGTGGATGCTGATATGTACATGGTGTGATGTTGATGATATGTACATGGGGTGATGCTGATATGTCCATGGTGTGATGTTGATATGTACATGGTGTGATGCTGATATGTACATGGTGTCATGCTGATATGTACATGGTGTGATGCTGATGTGTACATGGTGTGATGCTGATATGTCCATGGTGTGATGCTGATGTGTACATGGTGTGATGCTGATATGTCCATGGTGTGATGCTGATGTGTACATGGTGTGATGCTGATATGTACATGGTGTGATGCTGATGTGTACATGGTGTGATGTTGATGATATGTACATGGGGTGATGCTGATATGTCCATGGTGTGATGCTGATGTGTACATATGGTGATGGTGATGTGTACATGGTGTGATGCTGATGTGTACATGGTGTGATGGTGATGTGTACATGGTGTGATGTTGATATGTACATGGAATGTTCACCTGTAAGTAGATCTGAAGCAATGAGCTCACAATTACAATGACTTGTCTTGACTCACAATGTAGACCTCTTCCCTATCTTAATGAACTGGCAGAAGTTCTGAGCGCGTACACTCACAGTTAAGAGTGACAGCATTAAGACAGTCTACGATAAAATATCTAACTGTATTGTAATGTCATGTGGCGGAGATTGCTGTAGTTTCTGTGTCGTATACTTTCTACCCAATGATGGTCACTGATGTGACGTATTTGGCCTGCACATAACATTTCTTTAGCCTCACTAGTTACAATTTATTATGTTAGGGCCTTTGGGCCCTTTGTGGTCCACCATGGCCAGTCTGCCACTGTTAGTCATTTTTACTGCCAATATAGTACCTTGCGGTGTATGTTAGAGGGGTCTTTGAGCCTGAGTAATTAAGGCCGCCTGGCTAGTGCAGTCACCGCGAACTGTGCAGGTTAGGATTTTTCTTTTTGCCCCCGACAGAAAAAAAAAATCTCACACCTTACCTTGGGATCGAACCCGGGTCTCCCGAATGAGAGTCCGGCGTTCTAGCCACTCGACCAGTCGCTCTGTTAGTGATATGTTAATTGCATAATAGACGGCGAGCTACCGAAAAGAAAACATACAGAAAACAATTTATAAATATTTTGTTAAAATGAAATAACCACCGTATCTGTTATATGAATAAATAGGTGTAATTATCTAGCGTGCTGGCCTTAATATGGATTTAGATTATATTTATTTCCACTCAGTGCCTCATTTACTGTATTACAGTATTTTTAAACGCTATTTTAATGTTATGTACATTATTACAAATATGGAAATAAACAACAACATGTTAGTGAATAGTGTGATTAATATTTTGAAATATGAATTCATCATAATCATGTGTCGTTTCAAATGGTGTAGGCGATCATGCAATCCCTTGTCGGTAATGTACATGGTCACATGTCTACCAGCAAGTCAATGAGTGCATAGCATCCACTGCACGTGAGATCAAACAGAGAAAAGACAGCGGGTTCGACACAGGAAACTCTTGGAAGCGTCAGGCCGAGCACAGCATTCGAAAGATTTGTTCAACTGAGGACATATAGTCTTGTAAAGAATGGATACAAGCGCATACTACACGTAGTATGTTCGTTCCTTTTAGTGCGCATCAGACAGGATAAAGAGTGAAGATAATAACACCCGGTAATGTCAAAGGTAGAAGTTTAAGCCTTTACTTTTGAGAGTTCTTCTTAGGGTAAGTAGTCATCTAGACTGATGGGACTATTGTTGGAGATAAGGAGTTCACTGATTTTTATAGATGAGGTAGGAGGAACACATATGCAGGAAGACTGCGGTGCCTTCGATTTAAAACAGTAGTCTGACTGTGGCAGTAAATAAAGCGGTAGCCTGGCTGGAGACACAGATTGTAACCAGACATGGCAGTAACTATAGCAGTAGACTGACTGGGGACACCGATTGTAACCAGACATGGCAGTAACTATAGCAGTATAATGATTGGAGACACATTTTGCAATCTTAAACGCCTTCTCGGTGACTCAATGCGCATGTCCAAGAAACTGGTGATGGGCTGGACTTGAAGAAAATTGTGTTTGGGTCACTAATGATGTCATGTAAGATCTTGGATCAAATTAATGGTAGTGTTACACACGTCACATGATGATGGTAAAAACTAAAATTGACACTCATAGAAAAAAAAATATTTATCCTGATAAAATCACTCTTCCTGACATGAAAAGTTGTGCTTACTAAAGGAATCGAAGATTCCTAAGGTATATTTTCATTTAGCCATCTACTCAAAAGAAGATAATCGAATTCACAGAAGGCACAGACACAATAGAATCATTACATGCAAATCTAGATTCAACTAATTAAGATGTGGGGATGGCTCTCCCACTATATTACCGAATAATTAGCTTGATACCCAACTGACAACACACCCACACCGGACTGTGTATAAAGCTCTAACGCTCCCGTTATTATTCGTGGAGATCACAGCATATGGAGACATTCGGATTTCGTTGATAATATGAATCTCTTCAAACAAATTTAAAATAACATATGCTATCAGAAGTGAACATTGTTATGATTGTAGGTTATATGTGTAAGTAATAGTATATGATTGTGTGCATCTGAACGAAGTTTATTCTCGCCAAATATTGACTGTGTCCCCTGACGAAATGGAGGTTGTTGACACAGAATTGTTCTGGGCAATTCTCACAACAAATATGACTTCTGGGGGGCACTTCCCCAAAGATAGTTCGCGAGTTGTGCTCATGTTATTAATACTTATTATTTCATAATAAATGTATTAATATGTATATGTGTCTCTTGTATAGGTGACAAACCAGAGCACGTGATAAATAGACAGAAAGGCAGACAGACAGACAGACAGACATGGTCGAGACAAGAGCACGGAGCTGATCCACGACTCTGGTGATTTGGCGTGGATACAATTTTCCTAAACTCTCTCCTATAAATAACTGGTCTATGCTATTCTAGCTAACTGCACTGCTCCTTATATACTATGACAGTGATTCTCCGATTGCCAGCCATCAAGTTAGGAAGAGCTTTGAGGCAGCAGCAATGTGGTTTCATAGAGGAATGTTGCGGATACCCTGGGCAGCAAGAACTACTGACAACCAGTCAATGGAAAGGCTTAATGAAGCTAGACCATTATAGGCAATTATGCACAAGAGGCATATTTCGTTCTTTGGTCAGACAAGGAAAAGACAGATACTGGAGAACATCGTAACCACTGGAATAATCGCGGAAAAGGAGGCGGAGACAGAGCAAGGGAATACTGTGTGAACTAAGAAGGCATCGTGGAGGGTTGTCATTAGAGGAGCAGAATCAGAGCACCCAGTGTCAGGTGTGGGGAGAGACATGAACGTCTGCGTCATTTGGCAAGGCAAATGATCATGCCGATTATAATTGGTGTTTTGATATTTCTCACTACATCAGCTTGTTCCTCTTGTACCGTACAGTGTCATCTCATCCTGTTCCTCGTGTACCTTGCGGTGTCATCACATACTGTTCCCCTTGTACCGTACGATGTCATCACATCCTATTCCTCTTGTACCTTGCTGTGTCGTCTAATTGTATTCCCCTTGTACCGTGCGGTGTCATCTCATCCTATTCCTCTTGTACCTTGCGGTGTCCAGGTGAAGCAGACAGGAGGAAAGTGCCCGTTTATCAGCTTCATATATCCAGATTCTCATGGATTCTGTTATTCCCTCTGTCCATCGATTACATGGTTGGCCTCTTCTTCCGGTTCCATTTAGTCTGTGCATCATTGCTTGTTGTGGTATAGTTTCAGCTGGTAGCCTAGTTATGTGGCCGAGCCCGTTTCTGTTTTCTAATTAAATCTAGCGCTGCTATAATCCTCACTTTAGTCCTGATGTCATCAGTTCTGATTTTCTCTTTTCTTGATACATCGAGTATTCATGTCAGGAATTGTTACATGCGTCCTGTGTGTTCAGTATTTGCGTGCGTGTATTTACAGAGCGTTGCATGTCCATTGTTGTAATTTTTCTTTCCTTCTGTCACTATCTAGGTTTGACATTTGTAGTATTTAACTGTTAGAATGTTTGTGTTGTTGAGTTATTTGTCTGTATCTGCTAATTCGTGTTTGTTCTGTGGTATTGGTGCCATTTGCCCCATGAGTGGGTGTGCCTTACTGCATCTATTTTCGATCTCATCCTCTTATTTCTCACCCCTCTTTCAGTAATGTGATGCTAATATGTGGAACAATCACCTATAAGAAGTTCTGAAGCAATGAGCTTACAATTACAACGACCCGTCTTGACTCACAATGTAGCCCTCTCTCATACCCTAGTGAACTTGTAGACGTTCTGAGCACGTACACTCACGGTTAAGAGTGAGAGCATCAAAGCAATCTACGATAAATTACATCTAACTGTAGTGTAACGCCAAGTGGTGGAGATTGTTGTAGATACTATGCTACTATTTTGTACGCAATGATAGTCATTGTTGTAACGAATGTGGCTTGCAAATTACATGTTTTTATTACCCTCACTAGTCACAATTTATTACTGTAGGTCCTTTCCACCCATTGCGGTCCACCAAGGCTCGTCTACCGGTGGTAGTGGTCAGTGATTTGGTGATTCGAATTTGCAGTTTGGATGACCACCTCTGTACCCTGGGCAGATCAAGTGCAGATAACTACACACTTTGATCTTAGCCGCCACTAGTTAACAATTTACAAGGTCTCTTGGTTCCCACAGGTGCCAGAGTCGCCCCATCAGGTGCCCAAGTCCCCGTGTGTCATTCATTTGACCTCAGCTTGTAACCCTGAAAAGATCAAGTGCAGATACTACATTTTGATGTTAGCCAAATGTTCGTGTACAATTACAAGGTAATTTTTTTTTTTTTTTTTTTGGAACAATAACTTCAACCAAACAAGGAAGAAGACATGATTTTACTTCAGCCGAAACCCTGCCTTGATCGACACATGATCTGATGGGATACTTTTGCTGGGCAGTCCCCCAGAAGCTTGAAGCACCTCCAAGTCCAAGGTTTCCAGGACGCCCACATTGTCAATGGATGCAGATGAGAAAAAGATGTGGTCAGCTGACCGCCCTTCCTTCCGGTACACTGTGACTGGAGGTTCTTTTCCCAAGGTTAGTTCATATGCATTCTTCAATGTGGATGATGTATGCTGGAAGGCACCCCACATATGATGGATCAGCGCACGTGACGAATCATCTGTGTTTTCGAGAGTTTCCAGGCGTGTACCTGCCAAAAATGATTTCAATAGAGTACAGTATGCGAAACCGTCATACAGATAATTAATTCCAAAGACCTGCCACACTTTTAGTAAGCTAGTATTGTGTACAACATTATAAATTTTGAAAGTTATGTATGGATTAATACAAGATAGTAAAAGCAAATAAAAATGTGTTTTATTGAATAATTGCAGGAGACCTTCAACTTAAAGAGGCACTTAAAGTAAAATGTAACGAATAATTTTAACAATAAATAATCACGGTATCTTTTATATGAATACAATGCTATCGTTATCTCCCCTTACGGCCTTAATATGGATGTAGATTATATTTATGTCCCCTCATTGCCTCATCGCCTGTACTACAATGTGTTCAGTTTTTTTTTTGTTAATGCACAGTATTGCGAAAACAGAACTAAACAACAAAATGTTAATCACAGTGATACTAATAACGTCAAATAACCTGGACACTTACTAAACTAGCTGAAAAGCGCATAAATGCCTAAGAATATAAATGTTATAGACGAGTTCTAAGAATATCTTGGGTAAAGAAAAGAACAAATGCATCCATACTTCAAGAGCTGAATATTGAAGAAGGTTGGCTATTAAAGACGATAAAACAAAGAAAATTGAAATATTTTGGTCACTTGAAACGTCATGAAAGTTTGGAGAAAACAATAATGGAGGAGTATATGCCTGGGAAGAGAGGAAGAGGAAGGCCAAAGAGAAGATGGGTGCATGATGTGGCGGATGATCTCCAGATGGGTGTATCTTGCTTATGATCGAGAGGTTTTCCGGAAGGTTGGTATGGGAGCGAGGTTCTGGAAAGGGCAAGCTACTGAATGAATGAATGAATCAACCAATCAATCATGCATACGTTTATCGGCAAAGTACATGAGCAAATTGGGGGGTACAAGGTGTCAGGCTTTGGTAGCACCTTTGGTAAGGATGACTCTCATGTCCTTTTCAGGACCCATCCCCCACTGGTCCAAGCCTGACACCCAGCTCGTGCCTGTGGCTCCTAGTAGCTGTCAGCATGCGACAGCGGCCACCCTTCGGGCAACAGCTGTGAGAGGCTGGCTAAACCAGGCATGGTGTGGCGAAACGCCAGTGGCCCATGTCCTCATGCCTTCTTTGGTGTCAGAAGTCGGGGTGCCCCACCGGCTAGATGAAAGTATTATTCACTGGCGAGCAACCCCAAATAGTCAGAAACTGACTAGGGACAAAATCTATATGGCTGAAGTACAGATTAAGCCCATGAATATCCAACGAACAGCTCCAAGTGGCTCGTTACAAAATGAAATGAACTGTGCTGAATATTCGTCCAGGAATGGGAAAGAGAAGGTTAGCTAAGATAGATGTTTAAGTCTAAATATATTAGTATAGACGACTATCTCAGTCCAGGTTTTTCTCTCTGACTGCTCCCTTCCTTGGTGTCTAAGTGAACCCCCACCAATGTACACAACAACACGTATGCACAATTGGAATTAAAATATAACGAGAGAACTATGAGTTACAATACTACAACATTTATTTACTAATCATATTACACATGTAAGGTTTTTCCAGACGATGATGGATGAGTATGAGTTTCTGTACTACAGTAATCATGAAGGTGAAATGATTAATATACAATACGTAACTCTGAATCCTGTCTGGATCAGTGAGAGATCAGCAACTCTCCAGTGGAAACCAAAAAAGAAACAGCTTGCCGGTATTCTGACGATCCTGTCAGTCCTGACACTCCTAGTCTTCACTCGTCCTTGAGATCTACAACATAGGTGCTCCTTGTGAGAGCTTGAAAGAAAGTCGAGAATGTGTTATATCTAATTCTACATCAGCGCAATCCTAATTAAAACATATCATAACACAAACATATACAATGACCAGTCTGGCCAAGTTTATCTTCCAGCTCTACTGTGTTCAACATTCTCCTTCTCCCTACTGTCTTTAGTCTGGGACGGGCTTTTCAATTGTCTCACACGCCTGTAATGATTACATTTCTGCCGCCACATGTCCATGTCGCTAATACAGAAATTCTGTGTCGTACAGCCGCTCCGTCCAAAGTTAGTTTAGCAGCTCAAGGATCAGTAATGGTATTATAATAATGCCGGGTCATCCAGGCTTACAAGCCGTGACCAGTAGCTGTGCCAGGTTCCCATGCATTACCGTCCACCATACGATGAAAAGATTTAGCACCATATACCCTATAACAATTGTGGGTAATGTCTGTACCATTACACCTCTGCTTCCCACACAATTGTTGGCCAATGTGCCAATGCGCAGACAATAGCATAACACTTCATATTGGTAGGTTTGCATATGACAAATCAATATATCAAACATCCAATACACATAAACATATTGATTAAACTAGACATATTATGATACTTTAACATCATAGCATAATGCACTAGCTAGTTTGTATGTATACGACATGAGACGTATATACACAAAAAGAATAGGTACGAAGCATATTCCTAGCATCGTATATTCATATGAAATTACACATACATACATCCAACATATCCTTAAACATTATATTACTTCAAGATGGACATATAATGATACTCAACATAATAGCATCAGGCATTATTAATGAGTACTAATATTGTATAGCTACAAAATGAGATATACAACGTCTAATTGAAGTGACCACACAGACCAGCCATATTTGCTAAGCTGCACGGTTTAATCACCACTTAGTTACTGCTGTTGTAAGAATTAAATAAATAGTCAGTTGACTATATTCTGTTCAACGAATGCACACACCAAAAGGCAACTAGGATAGTGTACAAAGAAATGCCAAGCATCTACCAAGACACCTAAAAGTATACCCAGACAATGATATGCCTTTCACAAGTTTCTACTTCTCAGAAGAGTAATACATGAAGCACAATGATATTGAACACAGAACTTAGAAAGAACACTCAAGTAACCTACGCCAAAGATAGTTCTTGAAATAACCTAGATCAGATATAGACTGAAAATCGGTCCATCCATCTAAGAGACTAAGAGACTTACTAAGGGACTAGTTACTAAGAAATCCTTCCTAGAAGCCAACATAATAATCATGCATATGACTACAGACATTGAGCTGGCTGCCTACCTGTTCTGAAGTCAGACTTAATCTAAAGGGGAAAAATCTAGCAGGGGTTTTTATACCTAGCCTAGCAGTAGACACTTATCTCCCCGGAATTCCATTCATAAATTCTTCTTATCTCCCCCTGACGTTAATTGCCATCCTAACTGCAACCTGGCCCTCACACCTGTGGTTCTGACAATTATTAGCCCCTGAATCTTATTAGTGATTTCACACCTTTCTACAGGTAATTGCCTTTATTCACCCAATGGCCCAGTTCATTGTTGATTCAGCCAGGGTCTACCTGGGCAAGAAGGTGCCAATGTGTCTGTGTGGTGTCATAGCCCGTCTGGGTCAGCAGTTTCCTAAGGTGTAGACTAATTTAAATTATCTAGTTGTGTCCGTCTCAAGTAGCCCATTTTACTTGCCATCTGCAAGCTTACGTCATGGCAAGAGGCTTTTTGTGAATAATCTTACCTCACGACTAGATAGCCGTGGAGTAGCATGATTAATTCATTCTTTCTCAATTTGGCCTCTCAAATTTGGAGACCGAGAAAAATATTCTGGGATGTTAAGGCGGCATTCCACGACAGAGCTTCCCCCTTAAAAAAAAGTTTCTGCCAGAAATCTTTTGTCAACGCACGCCGTACATCCCAGAATAATGCCTAAGCACTCACCGTTCTGTATCTGCCTAAAGGTTTCCAATATTCCTTGTGGCATTGGGTTGTCCTGCATCTGCATAAAGACGTTCCATTTCCATAATCGAAGGACATTCTGGATAGGTCCTTGTACTTGGTCTTCGGCCAGGATTCCATGCAATAGCTTGGTAAAATCCCGTAATTGTCAGGAGGTTGTAATTTTACCCCTCTGGGAAAGATCACAATCAACGGGATTCTTCTACGCCTCTGGGCAGCAATTGTTTTACACCATTCACTCACGTGATTTACTCCTTTCAGCCGAGGATGTACCCGTAGTAAGGTCTTGCATAAGCTGGCCACAGCAAAGCTTGTCTCCGTGATTTTCCTCCATCCATTGTAGATCCATAACTGATCCATCAATATCTTCCTTTTGAAAGGAATAATGTTACACATCATGGTCCCATGATATAAATTCAACTGGCGCTTTTCTCCTTCAAAGTCGGGCGTAACAATCGTCCCTCCTCGGTGTCGCGGTTTCTTCCCCTGATATTCAGTTAATGGGCTGAGTTTCTCTGCATTAGAGTTTCTTGTACAAACCGTGCTAGAAATTGGAAATTTAGTGTGCCAAGTTGTCCTGCCTTGAGAAATAACATAGTTACTCCAGGGCGATAAAGTGGAGTTACTTTTGAATAAAGTATCCACAAATAGCTGATCTACTCCTATCAAATCGACCTTACTGAAGGGTAGATTGAGTCCTAAGAGTGTTGATTCCAAACCACTCTTGACTTCTGTTACTTCAGGTCCCTGTTGCTGGAATTCCCTGATAACTTCAGCTAATGAGATGATTGGCGTTTCTTCCTTCATCTTGTGCAAAGAATTTTCTTCTTTAGCAACTACAGACAATGTTGTCTGCACAATATCAGAGTCCATATTCTGGCTCATGCCAATTCCCTGTGTTTCCTGAGTCTCCGAACTGGTATACTGTGAGATAACAACTGGAAATGTTTCCTTGTCTGGATGTTCCTCTCTGGTCGTGCTTTCATGGGCTAAGTCCAGTTGAGGTAAATCCTGTGGTGGGCTGTCTAAGCAATCCATCACAATAGGTAAATGATTTGAACTGAGATCTAGTGTCTTGTCCTGAGCTGCAGCCTCAAAGATCACAAGGGGTTCCGGGTCATCCTTCATCCCTTTGTCAGTCAAATTTAATCCCACTTCATCCTCTTCTGAACTGAAGGGAATAATAAAGTAGGTTACCTTTCGATCTCCGACCTCCATAAAAGATGTCCTCAGGTCATCTTCCTCTTGAGTTTCACCTCTCGTTGAAGTAAAATGAGATTCCTGGGAGTCTTGTACTAGCGGACCAGTTAAACCACAATTTCCATGGTGCAAACAGTTACCACGTTTGTGACTGCTTGAAATGCCCTGGGCACGTTTCTTCTTCCCTCTTTTCCGTTTAGGACTGGGTCGAATGAGAACCTGTAGTACCCGGTCCACTAACTCTGATTCCGCGGTGGTTGGCAAAGATGTCCCTTCCTTCCTGTTTGGGTGATCATCCATATCTCCTACCTTATGTTCCGCTAGAAAGGTTAGCTTCTCTGCATTGACTACTTCCATATGCTGTTTATTAATCTCTGCTTCTTCAGTTTTGCTACTCTCTTTTGCTTCAAATAACTCATCAATTGTTTTATTCATCTATTCCTCCGCCATGTCCCACTCTTTCATCTCGTCTCTGGTGTATATTTCTAATTGTTCTCCTGTTAAGCCCTCTATTATGCCTAACCTTCTCGTGGACTCTAAGTAATCTGTGCGCGCCTTCAGATAATCTAGATCCTGGGAAGGTGAGTCCATATTTGATAATGGCTAAATTCAGGTAAGCTCTTTATCTATCAAAATCAGAGCTAAGCTAGGAAGACAAGAGTGGACCAATGACAGCAGAACCTAAACCAATGTGTAGAGTTTAGCCACAGCAGTGAAAGACAACTGAAAGTAATATTCTAGTAGTTTCTGGCGACCGCAGTGAAGTAAGTGTGAGAGATATACTACACAGTAATCAATAATATTTACCTAAATAAATATTAAAATGCACTGCATACATGTCATAATGAAAATGGCATAAGTAAGCATAAAATGGCAAATCAATCAAGCAGTTAAATCATCAAACACATCAATGTAAATATGATTAAAGTGATCAGTTATCATTAAATGATGAATGATACACTAAATGATAAGAATTAAAATAATTATCATTAAATGATAGATGAGGTAGTTCTCATAAGTTCTTATCCGTTATACACTTTTGAAAAGTTATATCTATACTCTGTAATTTCCTCAACTAAAATTAGCTACATCTGATGATAGTCTATTTTGATGACTGAAGATTACAAGAGTTAACTTTTACAATCGTATGTCTAGGGTCTAGTACCGGAGTCTATTGAAAGCGAGAAGTCCGAATTCAAATACCGTACGAGAAGCCCAATCTATCAGAAGTCGGGGTGCCCCACCGGCTAGATGAAAGTATTATTCACTGGCGAGTAACCCCAAATAGTCAGAAACTGACTAGGGACAAAATCTATATGGCTGAAGTACAGATTAAGCCCATGAATATCTGTAACGGTGTGAAGTATAGAGGACTAACAAGTCTTGGGCGAATACAAATTATCTTTATTGCACATCGATGACAGCTTGATCAATCTTCTTACAACATGGCGTCTTCTCAGTTTCAGGCCCAGATGTTGACTGATTCCTAACAACAAACTACGTCACGACTTGAGCATCTTTCTTCCCATTCCATCCTGATGCTCAAGCGTGCTGTAGTTTTGCCCACCCAGTATACCCATACTGCTATACCTTCCTATGTTTTCCAAAGACTTTTTCCCTTAAAAAGTCTTTACTCCCAATCCCCTTACTCTATTCCCCCTCTTTCCTTACCTCTCACAACCCCTCTAATCTTCCCCAAACCAACAATCTATTCGTAACTCTTTTTCCTGTCATATAGTAAACCACTATGAACTTCTTCTTCGTTTCTGACTTTTCATAACATAACACATATTAATTACATATCCTCAATAACATTTAAATCTCAACTTTGTACAATGCATCAAAACACATATGGTTTGAAATAAACACTCCTTCTTTTCTTCATAAGCGATCCGCTTAAAATTCCAAACGCTGTACTCTTCTGATACCAACTCCCTATTGTCATTACTTACTAATTCTCTACTTTCAATCGACCTGAGAACACTCGCACATGATAGAAAGACAAAGAATCGGTGCGCACCGGAGATTTAAAGAAGTAGAACTCTTTCTCCCAGAAAAACCACACTTAGCTAAATCACACACACCTTTACCCCCCTATGTCATTTGAGACTTTATGTAATAAAGTCTAAAACAATTATCTCTTCTACAGTACCACTTATTATGGTAACAGTTTATGCTGCTATCTACAGCATCAAGTACCAACCATCAAAAATTCACTCCCAAATGTCTATATATTACAGACAGTACACTATTAACAAGGTCCATCATCCCTCTAGACCTCTTCCAACTTTATACACATCACCTAATCTTCTCGTATACCTCACTCAGAATTCTCTCTTAATTTCGCCGAAAATTTCAGCGACCCCTTAATGTCCATTTATTATGGGCATCTCTACTAAAACCTCTACTTATGCCGTTATCAACAGCAACAATATACCACCCCTGAACTCATGTCTATGACCTTCTAACCCCTTACTGCTTGTAATTAACTTTATTCTTTCTTATTCCATATATTACGGACCCTCAAAAACCCCATGTCATTATGTCTCCACAATGTTCATTTCTCATTGACACCCTTACAACCCTTTACTATTGTACTGCTATCCACAGTATCTAATCATTCTTCGGAGTCAAACATGGATTCAATTCATGTTTTGTTAATTGCCTGGCGTAGCACGTTACCCACTTCTTCTTCTATAAGCCAGCAATCTCGTGTCTCTTATGAAAGTGCACCATGGCTCTTCTGACCCCATGGAAACTATGTTCTAAACTTTCCCCTCATTTACCATACTGCTATATACGTTATTCACTTTAATCTTTTCTTCCCCAATATGGCGTCCAATCCATATATCTTCAATTAATGCTCATTTAAATTCCCCATAACCATTTTACTTGTGTAGTAATTCCGTCACTTAAGTATGTTTCCACAACTTAACCTCCCAACGCTGATTATTACAGCAATCTTGCTAGTAGAATATACATAAACTTGTTATTCACAAGGAGAATGTGTCTCTCTTCTAGTTCTCAGTAGTTTATTACTATTTTCTGAACGAGGGGTCCTAAATAAAGCCCCATGTATTTTCTTTATTCTAGCCAACACCATAATTATTTAAAAATTAAACTTAACTTAATTAATTTCCAACATATATATAAACATACAAGACAATTCACATAACTTATGAGTGAAACGAAATAAAATCACAACAGGATATCATACCCCCCCCCCCCAAGTTTTTTATAACATCATTTATGTTTCCCCTCATATCAATTAAAGGTATTAACTCATTCAAAGAAAAACATATATTAAAATAATACAACATACATCCTAATCTATTGTTACCTAATACTACTGGTCTCTTTTACGGACCAATAGTTTGTACGCAAAAGTCTAAGAACACAATAATCCTATTCTAAAATCAAATAATAACAATCATTTTACAGGACCAAATCAAGCAAAAAAACATATTATATATGAGGCATTAAAAACTCAACTTCAATAAAAAACAACTGCCTTCTCGCTAAAGAGAAGGTTTTCAAAAAAAATATAATTCACTTAGAATTAACTACGTAAAGTGACCCAGCAACCTTGGCCTCCTATACGAACCAATGTACCACATAACTATTTACACAAGTCATTCTATATTTTTTTATAACCGGGAAAACACCACAACTCACTGCCAAGTATATATATCTGTTATCTACAGACCAATTCTTAACTTAGAACAATATCTGTTCTCTCAACAAAAGTCATCAATCAATAAATGACCGCCAATCATTGATTCACTCCCCTCTCAATATTCTACCTTTTACCAGACTAACTCCTAACACATCTCAATATCTGGAATATCAGCCTAACCAACCGCTGTAAACTGCAGCTCAAATCACTTTACTTAATACTATTGTGGCGGCTATCTCAACACACTACAACTCATCTCTCTACTAAAGGAAACCGTATCTCGACACACTAATTGTTTCCCTTGGATTTGTTCCAAGTATTACTACAACTACTTAATCATTATTACCGTTATCTACGGTATCTCCACCCTCCTACGTCCAACAAAACTTTGTCTATTTACTATAGACCTCTCACCAATACATCTACCTACTGTACCAACGACTAATTCCACTTTTAAGTTTCTCGTCTATCCGACGCAACTAATATGCATTCTCCTGCATCAGTACTTCCAACATCTCACCACAACAACTCTAAGCTATCCTCAAGTCTCTCCTAGCGTTCTTGCACCGCGATGATACTAGTCACACTTATCGGAACACGTTCTCCAACATTCCTATTCAACCTGCTATTGCAAAGAATACCATGGACAGCCAGAAAGACCAATGAACAAGTCCTTCAAGAAACAAATGAAGATCGTAAACTGATCAGAGACATTAGACGTAGACAGTCACAATTTTTTGGGCATGTTATGAGAAGAAATGATTTGGAGAACTTGGTGACAACTGGTAAGATCGAGGGGAACAGACCAAGGGGAAGACCTAGAAACAAGTATCTGGATGGCTTGGCCTTGTGGCATGGTCGAGACAGAAACACGGAACTGATCCACGACTCTGTTGATCGAGTGAGATGGCAGAACATGACCGCCCACGCTTACCGGCATGGCACATGATGGATGGATGGATTGCCATTTCTACTTTGTGTATTCGACTGGACACGCCTGTTATCACAAAAACGAGAAACATGTCCGCGTTGACCACAAAACCAACAGACTATATTTGTGTTGTTCGTTTTACTTACTGTCTCACTTGTAGGATACCTCATATGTCTTCTTTCATCATAAGCACTTATATTACTACCTTGTAACGTCTGTATACCTCCTCTCCTATTCCATCCGAACCTTGTTTGTCCTATCTCCATAGGCTCCTCAATCCTGTCTTCTCGACTATTTCCTATTTCTCGTCCTGTTCTCAATCTAAATCTAAGTCTCAAATTTTCTTCTTGTACCGCAATGTCTACAGCTTGTGATAACCTCTCGGGGTTTTCTCTCATCAGCTTAAACTTCAATCCATCGGATTTTATGCCATCTACAAAAATCCCGACTAACATCCTCTCCACCTCCTCTCCTCGTACATTCTGTCCTAAGAATGCTTCTTCAGCCAGGTTAATCAACCTATCACTGAACAATTGTACCGTCTCTCCAGTGTTTTGTTTAGACTGTCTCAACACCGAAAACGCATGTTGTGGATCCGTTATTTCCGCGTACTTATGTGCTAGGTCGTCTTTGAACTGTTCCCATGTCTCATCTACTCTAGCCTCTAATTTCCTTCGGATATGATCCGAAACCGGTTCTGTTGCCGCCTGATAAGCAAGTCTCATTTTCTCTTCATCTGATGCAGACACCAAATATGCATATTTCTCTATGGAAGTTATCCATTTCTTAAACTCTCTGGCCTGTCCACTAAACTTAACAATTTCAGTTGCCATTCCCTGTTGTTTTATGACCGTATGAAGTCTACCTACCGCTGTTCCTACCCCCGTCAAAACTTGTGCCAATGAATCTTGTTCCGTCATGCTGAAATATTTACAGTTATTCAAGCAAAAAAAAAAAAAACAATCAATACTTATTAATATACAGTCTTAAATTAACCAAAGGATGCTATCTTCCTCCTGAAACTCACTAATTTTCTATCTAATAGAAAAATTTATTATATTACCCCTTTTCTTGTTGAACTAAATTTTCCAATCGAAAATGAAGTCCTTGACGTCTATGCCCTTGTATGCCGAGACTGCGAAGCACGGTATCTGGTACTCGAGTACTTGAACCAGGATCGACAAAGCAGCTTCAGTACTCCGTAAGGATCAAAAATGCTCGACTGGGCTCGATAGGCTCGACTGGGCTCGATAAGACTCCACAGGAACAACAACGACGTCGATAAGACAGTGAAGAACGATTGAACGTATCAGCCACCAAGGGACGGGCTCTTGAAATACGGCAAGGAACGATTGAATGTATCAGTCACCCAGGGACGGGCTCTTGAAACACTACAAGGAACGATTGTGATCAGAGGACAGCACTGGCCAGCCCTCTGAAATCAGCAATGAACGATAGTCAGCTTTTCAAAACAACCGACAGTGTAGAGCAGCGGCTGACTGATTTGACAAAGCGGCTCTCTCACACAACGGAGTCCAGAGATGACTTGACAACGGCTCGATTGTAATGACCTGGCCAGCAAAATTTGACGAAGCGGACTGTGTAACAACGATTTGGCTAGCAGAACTTGACAAGCAGCTGTATAACAATGACCAAGGCCAGCAAAATTTGACGAAGCGGACTGTGTAACAATGACTTGGCTCGTTACTGGGCTATGGCGATCAAAACCATCACTGGACGACGGCGATAAAAAAAAACAGTACTTCAGCCGAACTTGACAAGGAGCTTCGGTCCAAATCAGCACACCCAGAGTAGCGGCGTCAACATTCTGGAGCAAAGATAAAACCTGGCAACGTTCGTTGATCGTCCAGTATAGCGTGGAGCAATTATTGTGGCGCTCATCATACAAAAAGAAGCTGACCATCCACTTTGATTATAATCTAACAGCATGCCTTTGATCCAACAAGATGACCTTCAGCTTTGCTTTTTTTTCTTTTTCTTTTCTTCTTCTGGGAAATCACAACAACTACCTCTGGCCAGGCTTTTAGTCGCTGTGTCTCCACTAAAATATATTACGTCGTTCCAACGTCGTCAAAGGGCTTCTTAAATTCAGTTGCTTGAAGTAAATAATAGGTCTATTTACCGCGACAGTCCAAGCACGGATCCAGGCATCGGCGCCATTTAATCCTCTGTAACGGTGTGAAGTATAGAGGACTAACAAGTCTTGGGCGAATACAAATTATCTTTATTGCACATCGATGACAGCTTGATCAATCTTCTTACAACATGGCGTCTTCTCAGTTTCAGGCCCAGATGTTGACTGATTCCTAACAACAAACATACGTCACGACTTGAGCATCTTTCTTCCCATTCCATCCTGATGCTCAAGCGTGCTGTAGTTTTGCCCACCCAATATACCCATACTGCTACATATCCAACGAACAGCTCCAAGTGGCTCGTTACAAAATAAAATGAACTGTGCTGAATATTCGTCCAGGAATGGGAAAGAGAAGGTTAGCTAAGATAGATTTTTAAGTCTAAATATATTAGTATAGACGACTATCTCAGTACAGGTTTTTCTCCCTGACTGCTCCCATCCTTGGTGTCTAAGTGAACCCCCACCAATGTACACAACAACACGTATGCACAATTGGAATTAAAATATAACGAGAGAACTATGAGTTACAATACTACAACATTTATTTACTAATCATGTTACACATGTAAGGTTTTTCCAGACGATGATGGATGCGTATGAGTTTCTGTACTACAGTAATCATGAAGGTGAATTGATTAATATACAATACGTAACCCTGAATCCTGTCTGGATCAGTGAGAGATCAGCAACTCTCCAGTGGAAACCAAAAAAGAAACAGCTTGCTGGTATTCTGACGATCCTGTCAGTCCTGACACTCCTAGTCTTCACTCGTCCTTGAGATCTACAACATAGGTGCTCCTTGTGAGAGCTTGAAAGAAAGTCGAGAATGTGTTATATCTAATTCTACATCAGCGCAATCCTAATTAAAACATATCATAACACAAACATATACAATGACCAGTCTGGCCAAGTTTATCTTCCAGCTCTACTGTGTTCAACATCCTCCTTCTCCCTACTGTCTTTAGTCTGGGACGGGCTTTTCAATTGTCTCACACGCCTGTAATGATTACATTTCTGCCGCCCCATGTCCATGTCGCTAATACAGAAATTCTGTGTCGTACAGCCGCTCCGTCCAAAGTTAGTTTAGCAGCTCACAGGATCGGTAATAGTATTATAATAATGCCGGGTAACCCGGGCTTACAAGCCGTGACCAGTAGCTGTGCCAGGTTCCCATGCATTACCGTCCACCATACGATGAAAAGGTTTAGCACCATATACCCTATAACAATTGTGGGTAATGTCTGTACCATTACACCTCTGCTTCCCACACAATTGTTGGCCAATGTGCCAATGCGCAGACAATAGCATAACACTTCATATTGGTAGGTTTGCATATGACAAATCAATATATCAAACATCCAATACACATAAACATATTGATTAAACTAGACATATTATGATACTTTAACATCATAGCATAATGCACTAGTTAGTTTGTATGTATACGACATAAGACGTATATACACAAAAAGAATAGGTACGGAGCATATTCCTAGCATCGTATATTCATATGAAATTACACATACATACATCCAACATATCCGTAAACATTATATTACTTCAAGATGGACATATAATGATACTCAACATAATAGCATCAGGCATTATTAATGAGTACTAATATTGTATAGCTACAAAATGAGATATACAACGTCTAATTGAAGTGACCACACAGACCAGCCATATTTGCTGAGCTGCACGGTTTAATCACCACTTAGTTACTGCTGTTGTAAGAATTAAATAAATAGTCAGGTGACTATATTCTGTTCAACAAATGCACACACCAAAAGGCAACTAGGATAGTGTACAAAGAAATGCCAAGCATCTACCAAGACACCTAAAAGTATACCCAGACAATGATATGCCTTTCACAAGTTTCTACTTCTCAGAAGAGTAATACATGAAGCACAATGATATTGAACACAGAACTTAGAAAGAACACTCAAGTAACCTACGCCAAAGATAGTTCTTGAAATAACCTAGATCAGATATAGACTGAAAATCGGTCCATCCATCTAAGAGACTAAGAGACTTACTAAGGGACTAGTTACTAAGAAATCCTTCCTAGAAGCCAACATAATAATCATGCATATGACTACAGACATTGAGCTGGCTGCCTACCTGTTCTGAAGTCAGACTTAATCTAAAGGGATAAAGTCTAGCAGGGGTTTTTATACCTAGCCTAGCATAGACACTTATCTCCCCGGAATTCCATTCATAAATTCTTCTTATCTCCCCCTGACGTTAATTGCCATCCTAACTGCAACCTGGCCCTCACACCTGTGGGTCTGACAATTATTAGCCCCTGAATCTTATTAGTGATTTCACACCTTTCTACAGGTAATTGCCTTTATTCACCCAATGGCCCAGTTCATTGTTGATTCAGTCAGGGTCTACCTGGGCAAGAAGGTGCCAATGTGTCTGTGTGGTGTCATAGCCCGTCTGGGTCAGCAGTTTCCTAAGGTGTTGACTAATTTAAATTATCTAGTTGTGTCCGTCTCAAGTAGCCCATTTTACTTGCCATCTGCAAGCTTACGTCATGGCAAGAGGCTTTTTGTGAATAATCTTACCTCACGACTAGATAGCCGTGGAGTAGCATGATTAATTCATTCTTTCTCAATTTGGCCTCTCAAATTTGGAGACCGAGAAAAATATTCTGGGATGTTAAGGCGGCATTCCACGACATTTGGGTTAGGGTAAACAGTGGGAAACAGCTTTCGGGAACCCTCAGTTCTCTTATTCGCTCAATCCCCATGGAAGATAGTTCTCTTGGTTACTTTAACAACACGATCTTCTTAATAGAACGATTAGAAATATGTCGTTTCTTCGGGAAAACCAGATAGGGCACCTTACACCAAATACGCACTAAAGTAACTTCTTGGGCCATCCGTGTCCGTTTAAACAACTACCATTTGTAGACTGCCTCATGTCAATTGGACACTTTAAAGAGTGAGACAGATGAAGTGCAGATTCCTACTGGTGGATTTGAAAAGGTAAAAACGGGTTGTATTTAGTCCTGCCAGACCTTGGCCTATAAATATATATGGTCTCGACTGGTGAGACGAATTGGCGAAACGGCAGTCACGCCATATTGTGAGTGGGTTGACCGTTGGCCAATATAGCTAGGCGTTTTGTTCTTGACTTCGCCTGGGAACGAATCTGAGCAATATATCTCCCTGGATGATTTCGCTTGTTCTTGGCGGCAGATGGGCGGGGGTTATCTTTCTTCCTACGGCCTGAACGCTGCCTAGTGTTGTCTTTAGTTTAAATATAAACACAACATGTATACAGTATGCCGGAAAGGGGGGGGGGGGGAGCGCTCCGTGGGGACGGATTCCACCCATCTATCTTCTTGAGCCGGAAGAGGGTATCCACTGTGCTATCTCTTTCGTCTTTTAGCCGATGGGGTGGCCAGGTGGACTGAATGGTTACTGGTCGATAGGATGATGTCGGGGATACAAATAGACTTCTCTATCTCACTGAGAGAACCTGAACTCATCTGAATCTACGTGTTATGTGAGGCACTGCCGGTACATTGCGGCGACAGCTCAGACGAGAGCAGCGGCCGGAAGGGGTAGTATCTTCTTTCCTATTCTTGCTGGGAATGGGGAACGACACTTCTTTCCATACAGACCCACTACTATAATATTAGTTAAGAGGGGTAACACACATAATTACTCACACAACACAACAAGAGCTTGGTCGTGAGAAAGAGAGGGTTTGCCAGTGAGAGGGAAGCCGGGAAACGAATGTGCCCAATAATAATAAAGGCATGGTATGAGAGTGGAGAGTGAATCTGGTATGAAGAAAATGGGTAGGGTACCTAGGGTCAAACGACAAGACCTCGTCAAGCTTTAGGCCTAGTCTAGGAAAGACGCCGCCAATCCAGGACCTCTTGTCGGGTCAGGCTAATTCACGCAAGTCTACTAAAGAGTTATATATCTATTAATATTATATATTTTTTGAATGCAAACTTAGATGCTGAGACCATTAGAAGTCTCCATGTCGGCTGTACCAGAAGTTTAGGCTGGAGGCTCTCACAATTGTTTGTCCTTTCCAGGGTCCTTCTTTTGGAAGTGAATAGAGCTGAAAGTCTCGACAGGGCTTCTACACGGAAAGTTATGTTTTAGACGAGTCCTTGTCAAGTTTTGGGCCATACCTGGCCAAGGGTATGATCTCTATGAGATAGAGCCACCGCTGGCCCGAAAGAATGACCATCAGCCTTTCTAACACCTCGCCAGTCATCTCGATACGCTAGGATCGAGTCATTTTGTATTCTGGACTGAACCCCGCCTAAATATCAGACCCACCCATCCTTGTCTGAGACAGTGAAGGATACCTACCCAATTCCCGTTCATGAACTATTCCCATTGTATGAACTTCTACTTTGCATCGTGACCAGGGATCACAGGACGTTTTCCCACGAACATTATATTGGTTCCACAGAGGCCTGTTGTTAGCACAACGTACCGGGAAGGAAAGAACTGAAGACTTACTCAGTGAGCTGTATGTGGACGGAACGGACATTGACTACAGCTTGGTCTATGATGGAAAGTCATGAGGCTCTGTGCCTGAACACTTTATCCCTGTTTTGTCTGTAGTGAACTATCTGTTTTAACTGCCTTGATGTTATCCTGTGCTGTCCTTTATGAAGTTATTAAAATTATGTTATAGTTTATTCTGACAATCGCCATGTTATCTATGGGTCAGCCAGGAAGACACCTCAGGGAATAGGCCCCGAGGTTGACAGAGAGAGTGACAGTGAGTCCAGGGAACGGAGGAGGGTTGGCAAGCAAAGACCTATCCCAGCCAGAGCGATAGAATTTATTGAAGCATTGTGACAGGTGTTTTTGGGACCCTCCACGTAGCTTGTTACAATTTCTGGGGGCACGTCGCGGGATATTTGAAATCCTGGTGGAGTTCTGGCTGATATAGTGATAGGGGACAGATATTCTTGTCTACTATCAATAGGTTCTGCCTACCGTGCCTGCCTATTGTCTGTACTCTTCCTGACACAGACTGACCGACATACGACGTGCTGTGGTCAAGTAAAATATATATTTTGGTTATTTGAGATAGTCATTTATTAATACAATTACCTATTCACTTACCCTCTGAGTTTAAGATGGCATCAGCTAAATTTAATGTTGCTGAAGTACAGGCTACAGGGCGTGAAATGGGCTATGATGGGGCGGAGTTACAGAAATATGTTCAAGAAGTGGAAAGAGACTTCAGACAAGCTGTGCGCGAAGCTAAGAAAATTGAGGCGGAGGCTAGGAAGATGGAAGCAGAGCAGGCAGTCAGAGACCATGAGATCCGTATGGTGGAGTTGGAGCTGAAAGCTCAAACTGCCAAGGAAAGCGAGGGTGCAGTGGGAGGCGCAGTTCTCCCTGACTCAACAACTTTTAGTAGCGGTCCATACCAGGCAATGAAGTTCCCATTGCTCCTGTTCGATGAACACAAAGATAAGATCGACCAGTATCTTCACAGATTTCAGTCGATGGCTTTGGCTATGGGATTGGAACGTGGGAAATGGAACTTGAAACTCTCACAGGGCCTGAGGGGGACAGCGTACGAGGTCTACTCAAGGTTGCCACCTGGTATGGAGAATGACTATGAGGCCCTGGAAAAAGCATTATTGAATAGGTTCCAGATGACAGCCCATACATACCGACAGCAATTCAGAAAATCGAAGAGATAGCCAGGGGAGATGTTCGCAGCCTACAGCGTTAGACTTAAGTCTTACCTTTTGAAGTGCATGTCATTAGCTGGATTTGCTAACGACTATGAAAGTTTAGAAGAATTAGTGGTCGTGGACTAAATGAAGAGGATGATGCCTAAGCCATTACAAACCTTCTTGCTTGCAAATGGGGCAGAAAGGTTAGACGTAGTCAACACATTAGCGGAAAGGTATGTGTTAGCTCATGGGGATAATGGGAAACTGTCACAACCCAATCCCCGATCACCAGACACATGGTCTGAAAAGAAGAAGAACTCTAAAACAGTCCTCACCAAAAGGGAGGATCCTTTCGATAAAGTTCCAATTAAGAAACCCTCTGGTAAGAGTCCACCTGGATCTCCTAAAAGAAAGTGGAGTGAAAAGTGGTGCACCTATTGCAAATCTCCCACACACAATACGGCCGATTGCAGGTGCAAACAGAAAGACTCTCACTATGCTGCCTGTCTTATAGAAACCGTCGAAGGGTCTAACAGGGAGGTAGAAGGGAGGGGTCTTGAGAACAAAGATTCAGAGAAACCACCAGTAGTAGAGATGATACTTGTGAACGGACAACCAGTTGAGTGTCTCTATGACACCGGTCTGCAGTTCGAGGCCGTAATTTCCTCACACTTAGTGAGCCCAGAGCAGCTAACCGGGGAGTCTATTGAGATTCAAACCGCGACCAAGAGTGCGGTAGCGATGTCTCTTCCGATTGTGAAGGTAGACATCAAATCTAAATATGTTACCGGCACTATCCAGGCAGCCGTTCTGCTCGATCCGATCTTCCCCATGATCTTGGGGTGTTGCTACGTCTTTTTAGGGATCCCAACGGAACCCATGTACGTAGGGGCAATACAAACCAGATCTCAATCGGGAGATGAGCAGACGCCGGTCTTGATCGTGAATCCCTTGTCTGGGGAGTTACGAGCTGCTCAAAGCCAGGATGCTACTTTGCAACCTTGCTTCAACCAGTTGCCAAAAAGTTCTGACCCACCAAGACGGGGTCAGTATTATATGAAGAATCGGTTTCTGTACCGGAGAGCCGGAGTGGAGGAATGCCAGCATGGACAGCTGGTAGTTCCTAAGGCCTATCGGGAACAGCTTCTTCATATGGGACACACCATTTCTTTCAGTGGACATATGGGTGTCGGGGCAACACTCCAGCGCATTTCCTGCCATTACTACTGGCCAGGGATGACTGGAGACGTGCGTCGGTACGTCAAGTCGTGCCCATAGTGTCAGCGTGTGGCACCAAAACATTGGACGGCTCCGGTAATCTTGGGCGACATGCCCATTATGAACTCTCCTTTCGAGAGAGTTGCCATCGATCTTGTTGGTCCTCTTCCTCGGACTAGGAAGAGGAATATGTACATTCTTACGATGGTGGATTGCTGTTCCATGTGGGGTGCGGCAATACCGTTGGCCACAATCGACTCTAAGCGAGTGGCTGATGCACTGATGGAGACCTTTACTCGGTTGGGATTTCCAAACCAGATCCTAACGGACAATGGGTCTCAGTTCTGTGGTAAGCTGATGGAGGAAGTTTTTCGTATCTTCCAGACCAACCACATTCACACAAGCCCATACCACGCCCAGTCGAATGGACAAGTAGAGAGGTTTAATGGTACCTTGATGACCATGCTTCGGAAGCTGGCTCAAGAGAAACCAGACAGATGAGATGAGTATATCCCAGCCGCCTTGTTCGCCTATCGGGAGGTTCCCCATGGGTCGACCGGGTTGCCACCAGCCACTCTACTATTCGGGAGACCAATCAAGGGTCCCTTAGAAGCTCTATTGAGGTGTTGGACAGAGGAGGAAACTTCCGAAGAAGTTGTATCCTCATATAAATACGTCGAAGAGTTAAAGAAGAAACTCCAGACGGGTTGGGCTTTGGCAGCTCAGAATCTGAGGGCGGCCAGAAAGAGACACGCGGCCTACTACAATAGAAGGACGATAGATAGGTCTCTTAAAGTGGGGGATCGGGTTCTGTTGTTACTTCCAGTAGGTTCCAATAAACTCGAGATTGGTTGGCAGGGGCCTTTCCCGGTGGAAAGGGTTGTGTCCCGCACCAACTATGCCATCCGGATCAGGGGGAAATCCAAAATCTTCCACATTAACCTCCTCAAAAAGTATGAAGAACGATCTGATGGTACTTCTCTCCCACTCATGACTATGGCGGTCGCGATGGAAACTGAATCGGGCGAAGACGCGGCTAGGGAGTATCCTTTACACCCTGGGGAAACCTATAGGGATGTACATATAAATCCTGATCTGTCGGCTGAAGAAAAATACCTGGTCATCCGTTTGTTGGAGTCCCATCAGCAGATTCTTACCGATCGGCCAGGGCGGACAGGGTTGGTCGAGTTTGATATGACTCTGACTACCCAAGACCCCGTCCGCCAAAAAATATATCCAGTGCCCTTTTCGAAAGAGAAGGCTCTGGAAGCCGAAATCCAGAAGCTTCTGGACGATGACATCATCACTCCTTCGACTTCTCCTTATAATGCCGGTTTTTGTTGTTGTTGAGGAAACCCAGTGAGGAGCACCGCCTATGTATTGATTACAGGCATTTAAACAGTTGTAAGACATTCCAAGTTGAACCGTTACCGAACACAAATCAACTGTTTGCCAGACTCAATAAGGCAAAGTACTTTTCGAAAATTGATCTAAGCCGGGGATATTATCAGATCCCTGTGAAGCTCGAGGTTCGCCCCTTGCTCGCCTTCAGTACTCCGAGCGGGCATTACGAATTCAAGGTGATGCCATTTGGGCTGAGCAATGCGCCCAGTGTGTTCATGTGCATGATGAGAATGTTATTAGAGCCTTTAAAGGATCCCTCTGTGGTCTCGTTTATGGATGATATTCTCATGGCGTCTGACAATCTGAGGGATCACCTGAAGTCCTTGGGACAGATCTTCACAAGGTTAAAAGAGGAAGGGTTAACCGCCCGTCCAGCCAAATGCATGATTGGCTACCAATCCTTGGAATTTCTGGGACATACTATTACCCAGGGGGACTGGTACCGGAAGAAAAGAATGTTGAGAAGGTCAGACTCGCACCCCGTCCTAAATCCAAAAAGGATGTTAGGTCTTTCTTGTCTCTGTGTGGGTTTTACCAGAAATTTATTCCGAAGTTCAACGAAGAATGGATCGCCAGATCCTTATAGTCTGGACCCCGAGCTGTGAAGAAGCTTATGGGAAGCTGAAACAGGCTTTGGTGGATAGGCCAGTCCTGCAACTCCCAAATTTGGAGAAAACGTTTGTTCTAAGAACCGACGCGGTGTAACATAGGGATTGGGGCAACTCTGTTGCAGGAAGGGCGAGATGATCCTACGGTGCTATGTCCGGTGGCGTATGCAAGTAGAAAACTGTTACCCGCGGAACGGAATTACTCCACCGTCGAACGGGAATGTCTGGCTCTCGTGTGGGCAGTACAGAAATTTCAACCTTATCTGTATGGAGTACCGTTCAAAGTGCAATCCGACCATCAACCTCTGATGTTTTTGGCAACTTCTAAGAAACTGAACGCGAGGTTAATGAGATGGTCATTGCTCCTACAACCGTATCAGTTCACGGTCGAATACATCCCCGGAAGGGAGAATGTGGGAGCGGATTTTCTGTCACGGCATCCGATGTTCGAATCTGAAGGTGGGGCCATTCGAACAGAACCTCTGGCAGTAGAAAGTTCGTAGGGTTCGACTTTCTTAAGAGGGGGCCTATGTGGCGAAACGCCAGTGGCCCATGTCCTCATGCCTTCTTTGGGTTTGGGTAAACAGTGGGAAACAGCTTTCGGGAACCCTCAGTTCTCTTATTCGCTTAATCCCCATGGAAGATAGTTCTCTTGGTTACTTTAACAACACGATCATCTTAATAGAACGATTAGAAATATGTCGTTTCTTCGGGGAAAACCCGATAGGGCACCTTACACCAAATACGCACTAATGTAACTTCTTGGGCCATCCATGTCCATTTAAACAACTACCATTTGTAGACTGCCACATGTCAATTGGACACTTTAAAGAGTGAGACAGATGAAGTGCAGATTCCTGCTGGTGGATTTGAAAAGGTAAAAACGGGTTGTATTTAGTCCTGCCAGACCTTGGCCTATAAATATATATGGTCTCGACTGGTGAGACGAATTGGCGAAACGGCAGTCACGCCATATTGTGAGTGGGTTGACCGTTGGCCAATCTAGCTAGGCGTTTTGTTCTTGACATCGTTTGGGAACGAATCTGAGCAATATATCTCCCTGGATGATTTCGCTTGTTCTTGGCGGCAGATGGGCTTGGGTTATCTTTCTTCCTACGGCCTGAACGCTGCCTAGTGTTGTCTTTAGTTTAAATATAAACACAACATGTATACAGTATGCCGGAAAGGGGGGAGGGCTCCGTGGGGACGGATTCCACCCATCTATCTTCTTGAGCCGGAAGAGGGTATCCACTGTGCTATCTCTTTCGTCTTTTAGCCGATGGGGTGGCCAGGTGGACTGAATGGTTACTGGTCGATAGGATGATGTCGGGGATATAAATAGACTTCTCTATCTCACTGAGAGAACCTGAACACATCTGAATCTACGTGTTATGTGAGGCACTGCCGGTACATTGCTGCGACAGCTCAGACGAGAACAGCGGCCGGAAGGGGTAGTAACTTCTTTCATGTTCTTGCTGAGAATGGGGAACGACACTTCTTTCCATACAGACCCACTACTATAATATTAGTTAAGAGTGGAAACACACATAATTACTCACACAACACAACAAGAGTGTCAGCAACTCAGCTTTGACAGGCATACAAGGATTCCTCTTTTGTACCACACGAAATGATAACTCGTACGTCGTACAAAAGGATACAAATATGATACACATTTATTCTGAGCTAGTTGTACATTAGCTCTGAGAGCGGATCACCACATAGGTAATACATATCATGGTATATCGTGATGATGTTATGTGACAGATGAGATCAATGGTAATATCTATCGAAGTTAAGTCTAAGTCATAACTATTGCTACTGTCCTTTTAAGCAACAAATTATTCACAGCGAATACATCAGTCCGTCTTCTACGCTGTCGGGTCCCGGTCTGACGATCTTCGTGGCGTGTCCAGCCACGAGCAGTTGACCCTTCGTGCGCCAGCTGGTTTGCGTGCTCGGAGTTCCAGCACGCGGTTAGTGACTTGTCAACCGGTTAGAGTTACCAGTGTTTAAGGGACACTTCTCGTGATGCGGGTTTCCCCACTCTATTCTGGGTAACTCCAGCTCACGTTTATACAGTGTCCCCTTTTTGGACACGAGTGTGTCCAGTCGGAGAACTATTCATAGCTCTCACTCGTGCTTCTGTCCCTTCTGTCCCTCTTTCGTAGATAGCTATGTTCTCTTTATCCTGTCTATGTCTATTTCCATAGTTCTACTTCTATCTTATCTATTAGCTTATTTGCTGCACTTTGACAGGCTCTCCCTCCCTCTGTGTTGTGTTACAAACTTTTAAGTTGTGGGTGTAACACAAGTAGTAATCTCAACAAAAAATTAGGGCTGTCTAATTTTGTCAAAGGCTGCTTTAGTTTTCTAACTCTGTTCTGGGCATAGGACAAGATCTCTCCTTTCCCTCGTCACACTGTTGTCTTACTTCACTTGGCTAATTGATTACGACACCACACTAGTACAGTTTGGTAGAGTCCGTGCTCATACTAACATTATACTTCTTGGGAGTTCATGCAGCTCTTTGACAGTGGGGCTTGAACCACCTTCAAGTACTTAATACGACAATTTTCCCACATAAAATGTAAAAATGTAAAGTTCCTTCAACAAGCAGACTTTGAATCTCTAGAACAGTTGGAGAAACGTGGTTCGGCGTATTTCTCTTCCAACCGAGATATATTTAAGTCATCTATACATGATTCTGAAATTACAGCATTTGCTAAGAACCAACCAAACAGATCTTTCAACCATAAATCTTAACAGAAGTAAGATAAACCATACCAAAAGCCACCCCAATGTGTGTACTGCCATTTATATCACCAGCAATTTTCGATGTGTGATAAAAATCCATCATACCCTGTACATCTCGAAATGATGATCAAAAAGCAGGAAAACAAAAGGAGTGCATACAAGCGTGCAGTTAAATGTTTTTGATGTTCTTCGTATGGACATTATAGTTCTAAGTGTTTGGGCAGGCAAAGAATGAAAGCCAGCAACGCTGTGCTGATTGATACATCTTCCGATAGTGGCAGTGAAACGGAGTGCGAGAATGAAAATGTATTACCATTCAATGATTGTGAAAGTGTGGCGGTTGTTACTGATATTTTAAACTTCGATAGATGTGATTCTTGTCACCAGTTTCTTACGGACGGTAAACTCAAATGTGGTCACATTGTACCATTTTCTAATGAAGATGCAAATTCAGCTTTAGCCTCCAGAGGCAATTTAAAGTTCCACGATGCACTGGTCAATGAATATCCATGCCAATGTTTACTTGATAGTGGGAGTACTTTAATCGGGATAAGGAAAGAACTAGTTAACCCAGAGGATTATACGGGCGACTTTGTGAAATGCCGCACTTTTTCTGGTAATATTGAGAAATACCCGCTGGCAAAAGTCCGTATAAACACCCTGTTCCTTTTCGGCACATTTACGTGCGCTATTTTACAGAACCCCTGTACTGACCTCATTTTAGGGTGCCTACCAGGGTTAAAACACTGCACTGATGGCGAAATATTAGCCTGGAAACAAACTAACACGGCTAATGCAGTAACTAGGTCAGAGACTCAAACACATCAGAATGACCTACAAGATGAGATGTTACAATTATTAACACCTAGCGGTACTATTGACAATACCACTCGACAAGAGTTTATGGAGGCACAACGCGCCGATCTAACCATTGCACCTTATTTTAAATTATTAGGTGAGAAGGCCAAATTAACCAAAAATGCCTCTTGGTATTTCAAACTTCACAATGGAATTCTCATGCGATATTACACCACCAATAACCATGAAATTCAGCAGACGGTGCTATCCTTGAAACATCGACAAAACGTGTTAAAGATTGCACACGATTCACCGTTTGCTGGACATTTGGCTTATGACAAAACTAGAGCCAGAATTTTAGCACATTTCTATTGGCCTAAGTTTTGTAACGATATTAAATCTTTTTGTCGGTCATGTACCATTTGCCAACATTTAGTGAGAAAGGGAAAGCATGTAACAGCTGAGGTCCAACCTTCAACATTGGCCTCTAGACCGTTTGAAAGTGTAGCGGTGGATATTGTTGGACCCCTGAATCAGGTGTCGAACAAATGAAACCGGTTCATACTAACCCTCGTGGATCTCTGTACGAGGTGGGTTGAGGCGGTAGCCCTAAAATATATTACCTCCAAAGATGTAGCTAATGTATTTTTACATCTGTTTTCTCGATTCGGATTTCCTCGAACCATTCTATCGGATCGAAGAACTCAGTTTATATCGGTTGCTACGCAAGCCCTTACAAAATTATTAGGAATTAAACAACATTTCACAACTGCCTACCACCCTGCCAGCAATGGAATCATAGAAAAGATTAACGGGGACCTAAAACACATGCTGGCAAAGGTAACAGCAGAGAACCCAGCTGATTGGGATACTCTATCACCAACGGTGCTGTTTGCCTATCGAGAAATTCCGCACTCAAGTACGGGTTTCTCGCCATTTGAGTTAATGTATGGGGCGAACCCTCGTGGACCCCTAACGATTTACCATCAGTTAATCACTAGTACAGTAGATAGTCCAACCCCGCTAACACCGTACTAGATGGTAACAGAGACACGCGATAAAATTATGAAGGCGTGTGTAATAGCCAAATCATCTTTGGAGAGAAAAGGCCAGATCTACCGCTATTATGCCAATAAGGATGCCAAAACCCTACACCTTGAACCCAATCAAGAGGTGCTACTTTTACTACCAGAGAAACGTAACCTATTATTAACTTCATGGCAAGGGCCATTCAAAGTGGTACGAAAGATATCAGATGTCGATTATGAAATATCGATAAACCAAAAATTAAAGATATTTCATATCGACATGCTGAAGCCTTACTTCTCACGACAAGAACCGATGACAGACGAACAAAATGCACCTACACCAAGCAACCCGACGACAGACGTACATAACGCAACTACACTATTTAGGGCGACAGAAGACGACGACAGCGCAGATACACCTAGTCAGGAAACAGAACACACAGGTAGTACAACCACAGTACTCAATCAGCTAGACGACGATGACATGGAACTACCAGTCCCGACAGTAGACACGACTGGGATAATTGATAGTATACGGATAGAACCGAAACTCACAGACGAGCAAAGACGACAAATAATAGATCTAGTAACTGAATACAGAGACATTTTTTCCGACATTCCAGGTAGGACTGACAGGATCGAACACTCCATTATTCTGACTGATAACATCCCTATCAAATGCCTACCTTATTCCATCCCGTTAAGTTACAGGGAAAATCTCGACAAGGAACTCCTAAATCTTGAGTCGAGTGGAATAATCCAAAAGTCGCAGTCAGAATACTCTTTTCCTATCGTCCTTGTGAAGAAAAAGGGTTCTACAAATCGCCTCTGTGTCGATTATCGCAAGTTAAATAATGTTACCAAAGTCGACGCAGAGCCAATCCCATCATGTGAGGGTCTGATTCTCAATATGTCAACCTCTCGAATTTTTTCTAAACTTGACCTAACTAAGGGATACTGGCAAGTCCCAATGCATCCACTTTCGATCCATCTAACTGCATTCTCAACACCTTTAGGTCTTTATGAGTGGCGATTCCTTCATTTTGGCCTTCGTAATGCTCCAGCCACTTTTGTCCGACTCACCAGAGACCTTCTTCATGGAGTAACGAATACTGAAACTTACATTGACGATATTTGTGTTCATACTGCAGACTGGATATCACACTTACAGAAACTGCGACACGTCTTCGATAGATTGAGCTTATTCGGTCTTACTGTAAAGCCAACCAAAGTTGAGGTGGGGCTGGAAGAAATCGATTTCCTTGGCCACACGATCACCAGAGGCTAACTTAAGACAGATGATAAAATTGTCACCAAAATTTTGAACTTAACGATGCTAACGACTAAGAAGCAGGTCAGAAGCTTGCTTGGTCTAGTGAATTACTACAACAAGTTTATACCCAATTTAGCTGAGATCACCAGCGTTTTTTCTAATGTTTTGAAAGCATCTGTGAAATTAAATGTACAAGATGCAGAGTTAATTGATGCATTATCAAAATTAAAACGTATGTTCAGCGTTGTACCAATCTTGCGCTTGCCTAATCCCAATCTTACGTATTTTCTCCGTACAGACGCAAGTGCTATATCCATCGCTGGCGTTTTAGGCCAGTTCCATGAGGGAATCTTTCACCCAATTATGTATGTAAGCCGCAAAATTACCCCTGCTGAATCGAGGTATTCAGTCTCTGAATTAGAGGCTTTAAGCGTCATCTATTGTATCCGTAAGCTTCATAGATTCTTAGCGGGTACTCATTTTGTCATTGAAACTGACAATTCACCGCTTACAGTGATGCAGTCTGGAGTCCACCGTAATAACAGGATCTACAGATGGTCTTTGATCCTGCAAAATTATTCGTTCACTATAAATCATATAAAGGGGAATATGAACTTGCTGGCAGACACACTTAGCAGACCTTCTCAGATCGAGATACCTGAGGTACGAGAAGAAAGCGATCCGACATCACCAAAGTCATTGACACTGTAAATAACTAGTGCCCTATATGGTGAATACAGACACTGTAGTGCTCTTACCATCGTGAATCGCCTGAACTTGCATTACTATTAACTGTGTCAGTACGAGTGAAAGTGAACAGACACCCACCTTCTGGCACCAAATCGGATCCTGCCTGTCAGCAACTCAGCTTTGACAGGCATACAAGGATTCCTCTTTTGTACCACACGAAATGATAACTCGTACGTCGTACAAAAGGATACAAATATGATACAAATTTATTCTGAGCTAGTTGTACATTAGCTCTGCGAGCGGATCACCACATAGGTAATACATATCATGGTATATCTTGATGATGTTATGTGACAGATGAGATCGATGGTAATATCTATCGAAGTTAAGTCTAAGTCATAACTATTGCTACTGTCCTTTTAAGCAACAAAGTATTCACAGCGAATACATCAGTCCGTCTTCTACGCTGTCGGGTCCCGGTCTGATGATCTTCGTGGCGTGTCCAGCCACGAGCAGTTGACCCTTCGTGCGCCAGCTGGTTTGCGTGCTCGGAGTTCCAGCACGCGGTTAGTGACTTGTCAACCGGTTAGAGTTACCAGTGTTTAAGGGACACTTCTCGTGATGCGGGTTTCCCCACTCTATTCTGGGTAACTCCAGCTCACGTCATACAGTGTCCCCTTTTTGGACACGAGTGTGTCCAGTCGGAGAACTATTCATAGTTCTCACTCGTGCTTCTGTCCCTCTTTCGTAGATAGCTATGTTCTCTTTATCCTGTCTAGGTCTATTTCCATAGTTCTACTTCTATCTTATCTATTAGCTTATTTGAAGCTCTTTGACAAAGAGCTTGGTCGTGAGAAATAGAGGGTTTGCCAGTGAGAGGGAAGCCGGGAAACGAATGTGCCCAATAATAATAAAGGCATGGTATGAGAGTGGAGAGTGAATCTGGTATGAAGAAAATGGGTAAGGTACCTAGGGTCAAACGACAAGACCTGGTCAAGCTGAAGGCCTAGTCTAGGAAAGACGCCGCCAATCCAGGACCTCTTGTCGGGTCAGGCTAATTCACACAAGTCTACTAAAGAGTTATATATCTATTAATATTATATATTTTTTGAATGCAAACTTAGATGCTGAGACCTTTAGAAGTCTCCATGTCGGCTGTACCAGAAGTTTAGGCTGGAGGCTCTCACAATTGTTTGTCCTTTCCAGGGTCCTTCTTTTGGAAGTGAATAGAGCTGAAAGTCTCGACAGGGCTTCTACACGGAAAGTTATGTTTTAGACGAGTCCTTGTCAAGTTTTGGGCCATACCTGGCCAAGGGTATGATCTCTATGAGATAGAGCCACCGCTGGCCCGAAAGAATGACCATCAGCCTTTCTAACACCTCGCCAGTCATCTCGATACGCTAGGATCGAGTCATTTTGTATTCTGGACTGAACCCCGCCTAAATATCAGACCCACCCATCCTTGTCTGAGACAGTGAAGGGTACCTATCCAATTCCCGTTCATGAACTATTCCCATTGTATGAACTTCTACTTAGCATCGTGACCAGGGATCACAGGACGTTTTCCCACGAACATTATATTGGTTCCACAGAGGCCTGTTGTTAGCACAACGTACCTGGAAGGAAAGAACTGAAGACTTACTCGGTGAGCTGTATGTGGACGGAACGGACATTGACTACAGCTTGGTCTATGATGGAAAGTCATGAGGCTCTGTGCCTGAACACTTTATCCCTGTTTTGTCTGTAGTGAACTATCTGTTTTAACTGCCTTGATGTTATCCTGTGCTGTCCTTTATGAAGTTATTAAAATTATGTTATAGTTAATTCTGACAATCGCCATGTTATCTATGGGTCAGCCAGGAAGACACCTCAGGGAATAGGCCCCGAGGTTGAAAGAGAGAGTTACAGTGAGTCCAGGAAACGGAGGAGGGTTGGCAAGCAAAGACCTATCCCAGCCAGAGCGATAGAATGTTATTGAAGCATTGTGACATGTGTTTTTGGGACCCTCCACGTAGCTTGTTACACATGGGTAGCCGATTTAGTGTCAAACATAGCGGTAAACTAAGGTATGCCTACCCAGCATGTGAAGACAGGATTCGGCAGCCTGCGCGGAAGAAATCATTCCTGATTCAACGGACAAGAAGGCGTTTACCTGCAAAGCGTTGTGGAACGTAATGAGCATGACAAGGCACGTAGAGCGCCCTGGTCATCCACTGCACCTGTATTCCTCTCCAGTCGTCTCGACTTGTCTTGCCACTGGACTCAGATGGACTCGGGCGAGAGAGTGAGGTCGACGAATTGCGCAACTCTTCCTCACTTTAATCCAAGTCATCGTGCAAGTCATTCTTCATCCAACGTCATATATCACCTTCAAGCCCTGTGGCGATGGGCGAGCGGCGAAGCGGCAGGCGTGGGTACGCTGGCAGCCGTAGTCGCAGACCTGCACATAGGCGGCTCAGGCCATATGGTCGTCTTCTACTGACCGGAGCAGCAGTGGGATTCGGCAGCCCCCTGAACGACTGAGCAGCCCTCTATAGGAACACACTGCTCACCTCCATAGCATGAGGAAGGGGCTAGAAAAGGTGCCCTAAACATTGTCTGCTCCATCATTACCTAACCAGCTAACCGCGGTTGGTCGGTACCCTTAACTGCGGTCGACATACAATCAAAGATAAAACAAGCAAAGCTAAAAGAGTAAACCATATTCCCTTAACAATTGGAACTTGGAATGTACGCACCCTACTTGACAGAGACGGCTCGTCGGGTCCAGAGAAACGAACAGCACTGATTGGGAGAGAGCTGGGCAGGTACAACATCGACATTGCAGCCTTGAGCGAGACACGACTTGCAGAAGAAGGCCAAATCTGTGAAATAGGTGCCGGCTACACATTTTTCTGGAGTGGAAGGAAAAGCGAGGAAAGACGCCAATCCGGTGTGGGATTTGCCATTAAGTCGGCCCTGGTCGGCAAACTAGCTGGATTTCCAAAGGCTATAAATGACAGGCTCATGACCATTAAGTTGCCCCTGCTGAATGGAAGGAAGCATGCAACCATTGTGAGTGTCTACGCACCAACTATGACCAACGAAGATGATGTCAAGAACAAGTTCTATGAGGACCTGCACATTGTATTACCATCTGTTCCCAAAGGAGACAAACTTATACTCCTTGGGGATTTCAATGCCAGAGTAGGCACGGACACCACCTCTTGGAGTGGCATTATTGGAAAGCATGGAGTCGGAAATTGTAACAGCAATGGACTCCTCCTCCTTCAGACATGTGCCGAACATGAACTCCTGATTACGAACACAATTTTCCGTCTCCCCATGAGAAATAGGACATCATGGATGCACCCTCGCTCGAAACACTGACACCTCATTGACTATGTCATCGTCAGGAGGAGTGACAGACAAGACGTTCGAGTGACAAAATCCATGTGTGGTGCCGAATGTTGGACAGACCATCGTCTCATTGTCTCGAAAATAAACATTCACATCAGGCCACCACGGCGTCCTCAAGGGGTGAAAATGCAAAAAAAAAGCTACATGTCACCCGCCTAAACAGCAAGAAAATGCAGCAGTCGTTTGAAAATATGCTGGAAGACCGCCTCAAGCCCAATGCTGCAGCTAAACAGGATACAGAAACAGAATGGAGAGCCCTAAAGGACATAATTTACAACACTGCTATGGAAATCCTGGGGCCAGCCCCCCGAAAGCATAAAGATTGGTTTGATGAAAATTCCGAAGACATCAACCAATTGCTGACCGAGAAACATCTTCTCCTAAAGGCACATTTGAATGACCCGAAGTCAACAGCAAAAAAAATGCCTTCAAGAACATTCAGAGAGTAGTGCAGCAGAAACTTCGGCACACGCGGGACTCCTGGCTGAGCAGCAAAGCTGATGAAATTCAGGGCTTTGCTGACAGACATGATATGAAAAACTTCTACGACTCACTGAAAGCGGTCTATGGTCCTACATCACCAGGCATAGTTCCCCTCCTCAGTGCAGATGGGGGAACATTGGTCACCGATAAGAAAGAAATCCTTCAACGCTGGGCAGAGCATTTCAGCAACATCTTAAATGCAACTTCCTTCTTCGATGATGAAACCATCAACTGCCTTCCTCAAGTTCCCACCAATGAGACACTTAATGACCTGCCAACCATAGTGGAAGTAAACAAAGCCATCCAGCAACTCTCCAGCGGCAAGGCACCTGGTCCTGACTCCATCCCAGCAGAGATATACAAGACAGGTGGGCCGGTCCTAATAGAGCAGCTTCACCAAGTCTTTACAAACATATGGGTGAACGAGACCATGCCACAAGATTTCAAAGACGCGTCAATAGTCCACCTTTACAAACATAAAGGAAACCGCCAATCCTGTGACAACCACCAAGGCATCTCCTTGCTTTCAATTGCAGGGAAGATACTCGCCAGAATTCTTCTCAATCGCCTCACGGCCCATCTCGATCAAGGTCTTCTTCCTGAGAGTCAATGTGGCTTCAGAAAAGAACGTGGAACTGTTGACATGATTTTCGCAGCAAGGCAGCTGCAAGAGAAATGTCAGGAACAGAACTGCGAAATGTTCTCCACTTTCATTGACCTTACCAAGGCTTTTGATACAGTCAGCAGAGAAGGACTGTGGAAGATTATGGCAAAATATGGCTGTCCACGAAAGTTTGTCCAAATAGTGCGGCTATTTCATAATGCCATGCAGGCAAGAGTACAGGAAAATGGTGAACTGTCTGAGCCCTTTCCTGTCACTAATGGAGTGAAACAAGGATGTGTCCTGGCACCAACGCTGTTCAGCCTCATGTTTTCAGCTATGTTGACGAATGCCTTCGAGAACGACGACATTGGAATAGACATCAACTACCGTATGGATGGAAAGTTATTCAATCTCAGAAGGCTGAAAGCTAAAACCAAAATTAATAGCGACACCGTCAGAGAGCTCCTGTTTGCTGATGATTGCGCTCTATACGCCAACTCAGATGCGGACATGCAACATAATGTTTCAGCTTTCTCACAAGCCTGTGCCAACTTTGGGCTCAATATCAACTTGGAGAAGACTGTTGTTATGTACCAGCCAGCTCCAGGGAATAATCACACTGTGTCGAATATCAAAGTGAATGATCATAGACTAAGTGGTGTGGGCAAATTCACCTATCTTGGTAGCACTGTGTCACAAGCTGCCACAATTTATGACGAAGTGAATGCAAGAATCTCCAAGGCCAGTGCGGCCTTTGGCAGACTGTACAAGAATGTATGGGACAGAACTGGAATAAGCCTGCAAACAAAGCTAAAAGTCTACAAAGCAGTTGTATTATCCACTCTGCTATATGCTTGTGAAACCTGGACTGTTTATCAGCGACACGTTAGGAAATTAACCCACTTCCACACAGTCTGCCTAAGGAAGCTACTGAAGATTAAATGGCAAGACAAGATTCCAAACACTGAAGTCCTAGAAAGAGCGTCCATGCCCAGTATCCACACTCTACTGATGAAGAATCAGATTCGCTGGGCTGGTCACTTGACTCGCATGCCAGATCACAGGCTCACTAAACGAATTTGTTTACAGCGAACTGCGTTGTGGTAAACACTCCCAAGGTGGCCAGAGGAAACGCTTTAAAGACACTCTGACAATTTCACTGAATGCTTTTGGAATTCATCATGACACCTGGGAGACTGCAGCCAGAGACCGAAATTCGTGGCGTGCATCATTACACAAGGGTGCAGTCATGTGTGAGGCAACCAGGACTGCAAGAGCTGTAAAGAAAAGGCAGGACAGAAAAACCACTGCAGGAAATCCTCCTCCAGAAACGTCAAGCATTCTTTGCCCACATTGTCAAAGAACATTTCGAGCCAAAATAGGCCTTATTAGCCATCTTAGAACCCACGGCTCTATACCTTCAACCCCACTGGATGAAATGAATGGTCATCATCATTATTGATGGACAAACAACACATGAGCAAATGTCTACCTGCGAGTAAATGAGTGCAAATCGTCCACTGAACGGTGAGATCTAAAAGAGAAAGGACTGTAGGTTAGAACGAGGAAACTCCTGGAAGGGTCCGGTCGAGCATGCATTCGAAAGGTCTGTTCAATTGAGGACATAAATTCTTGTGAACGATGGAGACAAGGGCGAGCATACATGTAATACGTTCAGACTGGAAAGAAGTGAAGACAACTACACCCGACAGTGTCAAAGATAGAAGTTTAAGTCTTTACATTTGACAGTTCGTCTTAGGGCAAGTAGTCATCTAGACTGATGGGACTGTTGTTGGGCATTTGGAGCGCAAGGGTTTGTACAGATCAGGTCGGATTGAAAACTGTGAAGGAAGACTGCGGTGCCTTCGCCTTAAAACAAGTAGTCTGACTATGGATGCCGTGGCAGTTACTAAAGTAGTAGCCTGGCTGGAGACACAGATTGTAACTTATCAAGGCAGTAACTAAAGTAGTAGCCTGGCTGGAGACACAGATTGTAACTTATCAAGGCAGTAACTAAAGTAGTAGCCAGACTGGAGACATAGATTGTAACTTATCAAGGCAGTAACTAAAGTAGTAGCCAGACTGGAGACACAGATTGTAACTTATCAAGGCAGTAACTAAAGTAGTAGCCAGACTGGAGACACAGATTGTAACTTATCAAGGCAGTAACTAAAGTAGTAGCCAGACTGGAGACACAGATTGTAACTTATCAAGGCAGTAACTAAAGTAGTAGCCTGGCTGGAGACACAGATTGTAACTTATCAAGGCAGTAACTAAAGTAGTAGCCTGGCTGGAGACACAGATTGTAACTTATCAAGGCAGTTACTAAAGTAGTAGCCTGGCTGGAGACACAGATTGTAACTTATCAAGGCAGTAACTAAAGGAGTAGCTTGGCTGGAGACACAGATTATAACTTATCAAGGCAGTAACTAAAGTAGTAGCCTGGCTGGAGACACAGATTGTAACTTATCAAGGCAGTAACTAAAGTAGTAGCCTGGCTGGAGACACAGATTGTAACTTATCAAGGCAGTAAGTAAAGCAGTAGCCAGACTGGAGACACAGATTGTAACTTATCAAGGCAGTAACTAAAGTAGTAGCCTGGCTGGAGACACAGATTGTAACTTATCGACTGAGAGGCATGCATCACCACACTGGACCTTCATTCGCCGATGAATTTCTATAAATTCACTGATCAAAAAACGAATAACAGAACACTACTCCTCTTTGGTGCCTGTCAAAATTCGGTGGTCATCTTTAAATTATCCTTATGACGTCAACTGCCTACACTTTTTACAACCGTAACAAGAACATTATAAGACAATGAAATGGTCAATGTAATGTCTATCACACTTGTAAGATTTTCATCTGAAGCCCCCTCGTTTGTCTAACTCAAACTGTAGTGTCACGCCAAGTGGCAGAGATTGCTGTAGATTCTTTGCCGTGTACTTTCTATGCAATGAAGGTCACTAATGTGACGTATCTGGCCTGCAAAGTACACGTTTTCATTTCCCTCACAAATTACAATTGTTTAGGGCCTTTCAGTCCCACTAAGTTCCTTTCGGCCCATTTTGGTCACCAATGCCCGTCTACTATAGTGCATTCACATTTGTTTGCCTCAATATAAAAATCCATATCTCAGTAACCAACTGAGGGAAAATTCTGAGATTTAGCATATAACCTTATCATTATGTTCACCCAGCAAATTTTTTTTTTTTTTTTTGTAGATTGTACACCAGATTTCAAAGTTTGTTTATATGCGGTATATAATTTACGGGTCAGAGATGAAGTACACAATATTAGAAGTATTACATTTTCACACCGAAACATTAGTGTTGAATGGTTAATTTTCTCGTGATTCACGGGATTGGCCTATGACAAGAACCCCGCGCAGTTTAAAATGGGAGTGTTCACAGATGTCATCAATATGTGAGTACTTTCATGAATCCTTCTTTTTTTTGTTTTTTAAAATCTTACCATTTATCGCTAAAATCTGAATGTGTGAATATTGTTCAATGCGAATGAATATGAAATTTTGAACACTTTAAAGCATCGCTATGAAGTTGTACACAAATTTTTTGACAAGAAGCTGGTCGCAGGAAACTGTTTCAAACTGTTACAAATCCCGAAAAAGGAACGGCGCATGCAATGAGTTTGAGGAAACGGTCATTTCGTTGATGGATGCAAGAATCTGGAATGAAACCAACACGTGAAAAGCAAACGGTAGGTAGAAAGGCAGTTGTAGACAGCTTTGACAAGGATGTCATAAGGCGAGCTATTATAAGAATGCTGGATGCCAAAGAAGCAGCGACTGTAAGAAAACTTAGGGTTTAGTTGAGAAAGGACAATAACATAGGGCTATCCAAAACAACTTTGTGGAAAATTATAAGGATATTAGGCTTCACTTTTAGAAAGTACAAGGGAGGTAGAAATATCCTTTGCGAGCAACCGTATTTAGGAGCCGTGAGAAGCAGAACGAAATACCACAGTGTAATATACAAGTAAATGGGAATACTCTTCAACAAGTGAATAGGTACAATTACCTCGGAACAGTAATAACATCTGATGGGAGATGCCTTGAAGAGATTAGAACAAGAATCGCCATGGCAAAAGTAGCCTTTAGCAAGATGAAAAACATACTGACCAATAAAAAGATGTCAATTGAAACGAGAAAAAGAGTGTTGAGATGCTACATAGAACCTGTACTTTTATATGGATGTGAAACTTGGACAATGAGCAGCCAGGCTGAAAAATATCTGATGGCTGTAGAAATGTGGTTTCTGAGGAAAATGCAAAGAATACCATGGACAGCCAGAAAGACCAATGAACAAGTCCTTCAAGAAACAAATGAAGATCGTAAACTGATCAGAGACATTAGACGTAGACAGTCACAATTTTTTGGGCATGTTATGAGAAGAAATGATTTGGAGAACTTGGTGACAACTGGTAAGATCGAGGGGAACAGACCAAGGGGAAGACCTAGAAACAAGTATCTGGATGGCTTGGCCTTGTGGCATGGTCGAGACAAAAACACGGAACTGATCCACGACTCTGTTGATCGAGTGAGATGGCAGAACATGACCGCCCACGCTTACCGGCATGGCACATGATGGATGGATGGATGGAGAAGCAGATACCTACGTGAAATAAGGGAAATGCGCAAAGAAAATTATGACATAGTGTATTTGGATGAGGCGTGGATCAATGCACACCACACACGTGAAAAGGAATGACAATCAGTGGATGGAAAGTTACAGCGATGTTTGCCCAGCGTTTGGTCACAGCTGATGCTGGTAGTAGGCATAATTGCTTACTACAGAATGCTGGACTCGTGTTCGTATCAAAGCATACAAACAATAGGGATTATCATAATGAGATGAATGGTAATATATTTAAAGATTGGCTCGTGAATACAGTGCTTCCATCACTAGATAGACCGTCTTGTCTATTCATGGACAATGCATCATATCACAATGTTGTTGCCCAAGAAGACAAAATACCTACGACATCGAGCACAAAGGAAGCAATAAAGATATGGCTTCGAAGGGAACATATACCATTTCCAGAAACATATTTCAAGCTACAGTTGTTGTCCCATGTAAAACAGGCGCAAAGAAAGCAAGAAATATCAAATCGACTATTTGATAGAAGAGCATGGCCATAGGTGCTTGAGACTTCCGCCGTATCATTCTCATTTAAACCCTATAGAACTTGTGTGGGCTAAAACGGACAGGTGGCAGCTGACAATACTATATTAAAATTGTCTGACGTCAAGATACTAACCAAGTCCACGCTATTAAATATTGATAAAAGTTACTGGACAAAAATGTGAGGACCATGTGTTGAAAGAGGAAGAGGACTATTGGAGAAAGGATGGATTGAATTTTATGCAACCAAGAGCAGTCATCAACCTACTGGAATCGTCCGACACAGATTACGGTCTGGGCAGATCGCAGACCTTAATTCACGTGCACACTTACTGGGATATTTTGCTCCAACTATTCAGACAAATTGCAGGCCCTAAACATCACAGCATCAGCACAATGTCAATGGCAACAGTTTGTATTCCACAGTGATGAATTTTCAATTCCACAAGCCCTCAACGGTGCGGTGATAAACAACTGGTATTGAAGTGTACGTGTGAACAAACTACACAGACAGCTAAAGAGATCCTTAAAAATGGACATATGATGACTAAATTGCGGTATCATTTCTGGTCACCCCATACGCACATTAACGCACAGCTATTTGGAAGCTTTCACGAACTCAGTATAAAAAGCTAAATGCATCCTAGTAACATAAATACTTGTGTACACATTATTAACCAACAGCTGAAGAAACAAGAAGGAAATGAAAAATAAGGTAAGAAATATATTCCTTCTACTTTCGTGTCAATTTACACATTATTTACCTCATGCCTCTGTGCATTCTTTGTCTTTACTAATATTACACATTGCACCCCTCTCGGGAATCTCCTTGATGAAGTGGTCAAGCCGTCTGACTCGGGTTCCGAAGGTTGTATGTTCAATTCCGGGCCGCGTCCTTCATTTCACGAGTGCATTTTTTCGGAGACTCCCGAGGGTCGTCGCTGTAGCTACGGAGTTCATTATTTGTGCGACGCTTTCCGCGCTGCGCAAAGATACTGAGCCATGTGGTATAAAAACCCGGTGCAATGCAGCCGACCCTGTCGACTTTTAAGCTATTTTTTTATTGCACCCACTCCCATACGAATCTGGCTACACCTTGTACTTGTGTCGTTACCCGAAATGACGTGCTTTTTTGTAAGACTAGTTTGTTAGCGTGAATTCACTACATTTTCGACAAGACATCAAAGAAATGTCTCCACTTTCGATGATTTAAGATGCTGTTGGACCTATCAACGACATATTCCTTGGGTTGGGGTAAATATAAGAAGGCAGGAAAAATTTCATAACGATGCAACAGACATTTTTCAAAACAATTAATCGTGAATGACGGTATTCATTTCTGGACAGACTATAGTGTTAGAGGTCAGTGATTTGAGTTTGCAGTTTGGATGACCGCCTCTGCACGCTGACCAGATCAAGTGCAGATAAATCTAGACTTTCATCATAGCAGTTACTATTTAGAATTATAAGGTACACGCTTGTACCGGCCAAAAATGAATACATTCCTACAGACTTCATGAGTATACAGTTAAGCACATACATTTCTTAGACCTATAGCTCTTTAAGTAAACTAATATTGTGTATGATATTATACAATAAAAATACTCATGTATGAACTAATATAAGATAATTAAATTAAAAATAAAAGGATTGTTTGATTACATATAAAGCGGAGAGCTTCAATGAAAAGAGGCAAGTACAATGATATAAAACAGTTGCAAAAATTAAATAACCGCCATATTTCTTATATGAATAAATATATGTTGTTACCTCCCGTGCTGGCTGCCTTAATGTGGATTTAGATTATATTTGTTTCCCCTTGTTGCCTTATTTCCTGTAGTACAGTGTTTTCAAACTTCATGTTAATGTCATGCACATTATTGCGAAAACATAAATAGAAGACACAGTGTTTCTGAATAGGGAGACTAATGTTTTGAAATATGGATTCATCATCAGCATCATGTGCCATAATATTAATAACTTAGGCGAGGTGGAGTACATGAGCACATATATACCAGGGAGTCAATGAGTGCACAGCATTCATTGCACGGTGAAATCAAGAAGAGAAAAGGCAGCAAGTTAAACAAGGAAATCCTTGAAGGGACAGGTCAAAGGTGGTGTTGAAGATTTCTTTTTCATTATCTATCGATACGTGTTTGTTCTTTAGTATTGGTGCCATGTGTCCAATGAGTGGATTTGCCTTATTGCATCTTGTTTCCATCTCGTCTTCTCATTTCTCACTTATCTTCCAGTAATGGTATGCAATTATGTGGGACATTCACCTATAAGCAGATCTGAAGCAATGGGCTAATAATTACAATGACCAATCTTGACTCACAATGTAGCCCTCTTTCCCACCCTAGTGAACTTGTAGATGTTCTGAGCGCTTACACTCACAGTTAAGAGTTAAAGCACCAAGACAGTCTGCGAGGAAATACATCTAACAGTACTGTCACGCCAAGTGGCAGAGATTGCTGTAGATTATTTGCCGTATACTTTCAATGCAATGATGGTCCTTGGTGTGACGTATGTGGCCTGCGCCTCAGTAGTTACACTTACACTGTTATTACATTTTAAAATTATTAGGACTTTACTTCAACTTCTATTTGCCACTACCATGAGAACTGTTTGTTCTTCAGGCAACATATCCATTACCCGTTCATTATCACTGCTATCTTTCTCCATGTGTGAGCTATTTTCAGGTGCCCAATGGCTAACTCCTGTTTTCAACTGTGACAATTTATTAGCTGTCACATCTTCCTCCGTGATCATGTTTTCGGTCTCCTTAAATAAGTTGCTGGTGCTTTCATCAGATATTTACGTGGCCTGAAATATACTTATAACTGCAATGTTGTCTCTTGTATGAATCCAACAGTCTTTGTTAGTTCATTCAGCGGTCCATAGAGTTTATCTTCCACTGTTGTCTCTCTAGGCCAGAAGGTTCGCCTGGATATGTTGTAGTTTGGGTAATCCTGGAGTATGTGCTCTGCTGTCTGCGACGCCAAACCACATGTGCACATGGCTGAGTCACCAATCTTGAATTTTGTATACATGTGGTTGCGTAATCTATTCTGTCCTGTTCTGAGGCGCAGAAGAATGACCTGTTCTGGTCTGTCCATAACGTGGTGGTCGTCTTGAGTAAGGTTTGGTGGCCTTCTGACTGATTTGATCATTCTTTTCTTTTGGTGGTTATTTGTTATTATAACCCGGATGTTTCCAGAGAAACTTGTTTACAATTTCTCGTTTACAAATACAATGAACACGCGTGTACCTTTTTTTTTTTTTTTTAGAAGAGCTCACAGTTCCCAGAGGGGGCAGAGCCAACCCACTAGGCACCGCGTGTCGTTTGTATTGGGTGATCATCCCAGCCCCTGGCAAGATCAAGTGCAGGAACTACACTTTGATCTTAGCCAACAGGCTGAGGCCAAAAATAATAGGAAGAATGAACTGGATCATCTAGAATAACAATGAATAAAATTAAAAATATAATATTGAGGAGAAATAAACAAATTCTTTATAAAATTCTCACACATGTAATATCAAGTTATTACTTTAACAAATAGATTGAAAGATGACTATGTTATATAATTATTCTCCCACTATTTATGATTCCTATAACTGTCATTAACTTTTATGAAAATATTATAAAAGATTAAATAAATACTACAATTATTTAAATCACATGTATACTACTTTTAGTAATGTCCCTTGAGAAAACTATTATGGTGTTATGTCCCTTTCCATTGTTTTAATTAGATGTGTTCCATTTAATTTTTTCCTTTCTTTACTCTTCTCCTTTTAATAAACCTTTTAGTTCATACAAACCGTTGTGTATTTACAAATTGTAATGTGTGTTTCTTGTATACGATGGCTACGGTCGCCGACCAGTAAGTCACGGCCAAGGAGTATAGCAATCACAGATCACATTCCTTACAGACATTAGTCATTGCAGGACTGACAGGCGTGCATCACCAATATGGACATTCATTCGTCTATGAACTTCTATAGATTACACTCCTTCACTGATAAAATTAAAATAATAATAATTTTAAAAAAAACAAAAAAACAAAAAACAGGTATCAGGACGCTGCTACTCTTTGGTGCATATCAGTTTACATGACAATGGCATGGTTATTGTAATTTCTATCACACTTCTAAGGTTTTGATTTGAAGGCTGCTTCTCGAATATCTAACTCAGTGGTTCTCAAACGGTGGGAAATTCCCCCTAGGGAGGAATATTAGGTGTAGTTTTTTTTTTTTTTTTTTTTGGGGGGGGGGGGGGGGGGGGGGTTTGGATGGGAGTGAGGGTGGATGGGAGTGGGGTGGATGGGAGGGGAGGGGGGGGGGGGGGGGTCAAGGTAAATTAAGATTACTTCAGGATCGCGTTAATACAAAAACCGATTGCTTGATATTGTTTTTCCCTCCATACTTTACGGTTTTGTACTTCTCGCTCTACTGAAATTCAGTTTATAGCGTAAGTAGACCCGCAAATCACGTTTTATGTAGACGTCTAGACTTGTTCTAGTACGTGTTATTAAATTCAGCTTCCATTTTATGTATACTGTTTAGGGGCGGTAGGGTGGGGGGGGGGGGTATACGGAGGAAATACGAAAAGGGGATAATGACATTCTGAACATACGGTGCAAGGGCCAAAAAAGGTTGAGAACCACTGATCTAACTGTACTGTAACGTCAAGTGGCGGAGATTGCTGCAGATTCTTTACCGTATACCCTCACTCGTTACAATTTATTTATTAGAGCTTCTTAGTCCCGTGTGCGGCTTTCGACCCATTGTGGTCTAACATCACTTATTGACTAGCTGGTAGACATGTGCTCATGTACTTTGCCGATAAGCGTGTGGATAATCGTCTACGCCATGTGACAAGGCACATGATGATGATGGATTCATATTTCAAAATATTAATCTCACTGTTCACTAACATTTAACTTTCTTCTAAAAGTCTACCAAGAAGCCTTTGACAAACAAGAACTCCCTGATAGTTGCAACATGTCTTATATAACATTTATACACAAAGCAAAGACAGACACGACACAAATGAAAAAAATTACAGACAAATTCACTTCTTAACACAGATTACAAAATTCTGGCCAAATCACTAGCAGACAAAATCACAAAATTTCTACCAAAACTAGTACATCCAAACCAGCAATGTAGTGTACAGCACAGGAATATACAAAACCACACACACCTCATTAGATACATTATAACATACACACACTAGAAAGACTGTCAATCCTCCCTCTTGTCTTTGGACCAAGAGAAGGCCTTTGAAAGAATCGCACACTCCTATTTGCACAAAACCCTAGAACACTGCAATATAGGACAGTACTACGGAAGGTGGATACAGATTTTGTATAACAACCCTGAAATCAAAGTCTTAGTGAACCATTCACTGACTGCTAGCTTCAGGCTGACAAGATCTGTAAGGCAAGGGTGTCCACTCTCACCACTTCTGTATATACTGACACTAGAGCCATTATTAGAAAAAATCAGACAAGATATCAGCATTAAAAGCACTTTCATACAGGGAATTTGAGAGCGAAAGGTCATTGCTTATGCAGACGATATTGCATTCGTCCCTACAAGCAACACATCCATCAGAAACATACTGCACACCTTCTCCCACTTTGGGAAAGGCAGTGGAGCCAAAATTAATATACAAAAATCACAAATTATGGGCTTGGGAAAGTGGAAATAAAAGTCTGATTTCCCTCCAGACCGAACACATACACACAATATGAAACTGTATGGGATCACATTTCCATGTGACCCCAGAACAACACACAAAGAAACATGGCTACAACTAAAACAACAGATCACAGACATGCTACACATGTATAAATACAAAACAGCAACAATATTTGGTAGGAGCATACTAGTTAACACATACAACTTACCAAAAATAATATACTTAGTGACAGTGTTAAACCCTCCAAAACTGACAATCACAGACATAAATAAACAGATAAGACATTTCATATTTAGTAAGACAATACACAGCATACAGCATAAAACTCTCATACAGGACAAGAAACAAGAAGGAATAGCACTTCAGGGCATACAAACAAAAATACAAGCACTTAGATTCAGCCACATAGGCAATATTATCAGACACCAGAACAACACAGATTATATTATGTAGCACACAAAATAAAACATCTCACAAAACTAATAATGCTGCAGCACATTATCAGGGCATACTACAAAATTTCTATCACACTTGTATACAGGCATTACAAGGACATGAACATTTAATGCATGAAACAACACGAGAAATATACAAACAATTAGTTAGTAAACAAGCACCATCACTTAAGCTGAGAATCAAAAGATGACAAAAATATTTCATGTCAGACTACACATCCACCTTTTCCAACTTACACAAAAAAACACATTACACCTAAGGCGAAAGAAGTCACTTACAGACTGATTTTTTAATATGACTCCTATAATACCCAAAGTAGCATTCAGATCCAGACAAATAGGAAAATGCCAACTATGAAAGGAACAACACACAAGAGACAGAAGAACACATATTTTACACATGTCAAACAGTCACAGATGCAGAGGAAACTCTACAATCACGCTCAGGCAAACAAATAGACGTTTACAAGGCAATCTTTCTGAACACTCTTTCTAAAACATCCAAAGACACACACACAAAACTGCTTCAAACACTAGCAGAATACAGGAAAATTAGTTTGGACCTGCAGAATCAAGGCAAGGTTCAATTCCCTTACATACAACAGAAACTTATTTTTTACTGATGTTCAGATACAAACTATTTACTATTTTTCCTGACTGAAATGCGTACAATTTCTTTAATTTAATTTTCTCTTGCAATTAGAATTACTTTTGAGTCTATATAAACAAATGTGTGTCTGTATCGTTGGCAGTAAAATACGTCTGTTTGTAGGTGCATGGTGTTTGTGTTTGTGTGTGTGTGTAAGTGCATGCATGTATTTGCATGCGCGTGTGTATGAGTGTGTGTGTGCTCGTGCGCATGTGTGTGTCGCATCCCTTAAACCAAAGCGATATTTCAAGTATTAATATGGTGTTATAGGGCAATGATATGTATGAAAAGAGGAAGTATGAACAATCACGTATAAATAAATTAAATGAGCCCTTTAGGTACTATAAACTAAGGGGCTTGTAGTGGTCAGTTTTAAGTCCTTCCCATTCTATTTGACACCCACACACTATCACAACCCCGGACTTATTATCTCCCTGGGGACAGGCAGGGCCGGATTTAGACTTAATAAGGCCCTAAGCTATTTGAAATATGGGGCCCTTTATAAGTCCTGATATTCTATGTCAGTGACAAATATGATTTTCGGATACCTAGAGGGTTAAACTGAAATACAATTAAGAAGTATATTGATAGTGAAATAATAAATCTTTAACTTAAAATCATTTTTATTCATAACAAACTTAAAAATGCAAGCTCTGGTAAAAAGAAACAAAAGTTCTTTTAAAAGGCACAATTTACAAAGGCTTATTATCTAATCTCTTGAAACATGTTATAAGAATTAAGGAATTATATTAAACTAAAATATTTTCTTTCTTGCCTTTGCCAGAGCAAAGTCACTGATGACATCATCAAATGATAAACTGCGTAGTTTGTCGCTTTCTATGCACATGAGACTGAGGGAACATAATTTATCTTGAGTTATTGTTGTTCTAAATTCAAGAACATTTTTCCAGTACTGCCGTTTATTATTTATCTGTTCTGCTAGCTGGCAGTCAATTGTTGAGCCACGTTTTCTTGTAAGATATGTTACCGAAGCTGTTCTATGGTCTACAGAGTTTTCATGACTTTGAACTAAATAGGTGTTGCGCCAATCACAAAATCCATCGGATGATAATGGTGTAGAAGAACTTGAAAAGAGTTTACACACGAAACAGTACACACGACCAGTTGCTGGCGAATATACTAACCATTCTCTGTAATATGTTTCACCATTAGCCCGTTTGGGATAGAACAAGCTTTTCGAGCAATATCTGTCTTGGTTTGCAAAAAGCTTCTTTGATTTTTCAAATGAACCATTCGAGTGCTGACATTCTGACGGACATTTTTCTAACCAGTATAAAATCTCATCTTTACTTAAATCACCCCATACCCCAACATCATTCTGTTTGATTTTTGATGCTGAATCTTCTGTGCTTGTACTACTCTCTGGTTTATTAATCTTAATATTTGTTGCTTCATTCGTTGAAGTAGATTCTATAAAAATAGATGTACCAGGCTCTGTATCAGGAATAGGGTGAATATCCTGCGACTGACTCACTGTGGTAGAGGCTTTTGGTTCATTAGGCCCCTTATCTATCTTTGTTAAGAAACTATCTAATTTTGTTATCTTGCTAAGCTCTTCTTCAGCTCTCTGCTTCTTTTTCCTCTTTTGAGCTCCACTTTTATAACTTCTGGTTGACATCTTGCAAACTGTGGGCAGACAAATCAACAATGGTTCCGCCACGTCACATGAATAAAAATTATTAAATCAACAACACAAATTATCTGTAGAAATTATTTGATATTTTGTATATTATGATTCTACATCTCCAGTGTTTCAATAAAAACAGACACTCGTGTGATATTATATGCTGGAATGCCGCCATTGTGAATTTTCCCGATTGTAAAGATGTAACTTGGTTTTTTGGTTTTTTCGAAAAAGGTATAGGGGCCGGTCGTTCAGAAAGCAATGGCAAACTACTGAACGTAACACTTGCCTAGTACATCAACAGCAGCTGAAATTGCTGGTGTTGATTGCAACGTCCCGTAAGGGATACGCAACAAAAAAAAAAAAAAGATGTAACCAGGTGGTCTCACAAAATATATTTTTTCCACACCTCTGCATAACGAATCTTGCTAGAACCTCTATAGTTGTGTGCAAAAATGGACACAGCATTCATAAATGCACAATAAAGTATAATTCTCTTGATAAGACATTTATCAATACAAATAAAACTGTGAACCAGTCAATTAAATTTCAGCAATGGACGATGGCCAAGTTTGAAAACTGACTTGACTTTCATAAATTTTAAGTCATGTAGCAAGATGAACAATAAATACAATAAATATAAAGCAACAAAATAAATATGTAATAGAATTTAAACGTATATTGATATTTTGTTTAACTTGATGATTGTAAATCTTCTTGTTTATTAAAAAAGGCAGACACCAATCCAATATGCCGCGATTCCGACATTATGAATTTAATAAGAGTACACACCACGACCGTGCTCGCAAAAAATTTTTATTCTATGTCTTCTGCATAACGAATATTGTTGAAACTCAACATTTATATGTAAAATTGGATGCACAGTGCGCAGTTCAAAAATGCAGGTTAAATTAGCTTACCTTTGACAATAAACAAGCCAAACTATAAACTTCCTTACCTTTGTCAAACAGTGGAAAATATTCTTCAAACAATTCACTTGCAATAGCTTTCAAGCATGCAGGACTGAAGAATAACCTTTTGACCCCTCGTTAAAGTTGTCATTCGCGATTTTCTTAAAAACAGTTTCGTATTTATCCAATAGGAAACACGACAGGGTTATTTTCGTATACTGCACTCCTCCGTTAGCAACGAAATCGCTAATAATACTGCAGTATATTTAAGTATACATATATGACAATTGCTCACTCGGACAATATTTTTTGGGGCCCCCCTAAGCTATAGCTTATCCATCTGATCATCATGATCCTGCACTGGTGACAGGTCATGGACTCTAACTGCTATTATTTATCTCTGCTTCTTGTTCCCAAACAAAAATTGTCATGGAATTTCCAAGGCACTAGAGCGTTACCATGTAATTTGATATCAGGCCAACAACGCCAACAAAATCAAACATGTGATCCTTCACCTCTGTACCCATGTGACCTAGTAATTATAGAAAAGTGACATTTCAATAGGAATGATAATGTAAAGGTTATTGCCAAGCTTACAGCAATCAATGTTCTGCTATCTCCTGAAAGCATGAGACAGATCAAGATAGAATGTGTGTGTGTGTGCGTGCGTGTGTGTGTGGAAAAAAAAAAAAAGAGAGAGAGAGAGAGAGACAGAGAGAGAGAGAGAGAGAGAGAGAGAGAGAGAGAGAGAGAGAGAGAGAGAGAGAGATGGACACGTTTAACAAGCATTCCGCCTGAAATATGTGACACTTAACACTAACAAACTGCGACGATCTGTGAAATACACAAACACGAAACACACATTACACCTTGTAAATATACGTTGCTTTGTATAAAATAAACATTAAAAAGAAAACAAAATTGGCAGGTACACGCGTGTACCTTGTTATTGTTCTCGGCCTGTTTGATAAGAGTAAAGTGTAGTATCTATGCTTGATCTTGCCAGGGCTCCAAGCAGAGGTCAACTAAATGAAACACCGTGTCAGTAGCAGCCGTGAAATTGGTAAAACGTCTGGGTGGTGGGGTTGTAGCCATCCACCATCCCATCCGCTCATCCCCGTGCCCGCAGTACACGTGATGGATGTGCCGTCCGGATTGTTCCATGTGATCCAAGCATAGGATGGAGCTACGGCTGGCATTGGTACGGGGGTAGAAAAATTGTTCGTATGCCGACTGGAGGTCAATCCACCTCCTTCCCGGAACAGGGGACCTTGGTTTCTCCCTTACTGCATGGCGCTGGAGGCCGCATTCGAAGAGCTGGGCCAGCTTTTCGAGGTCTTTTATTAAGAAGGTTTGCTTGTTATACACCCCGATCACCATTGGCTTGGTGCCTACAGCCTACAGTTTGTTTCCAGCTGTTGATAGGTTGTTGAGGCTGTTTACTGCTTTGAAAAAATATTTTCTTTCTGTAAATCAACCACCTGCTATGATAAAAAAAATTATTTGTCAGCTATTGTAATAAAATCGAACTGATTGTTGGTTTAATCTGGAACAATTTAAATGAAACATTCAATATGTCCTATTTGTCCTCCTTTTGTCTTATTATGTCCTCCTTTTTGTCTTATTATGTCCTCCGTTTGATGCCCACGTATCTAGCCACCCTGCCCATAGCTAAGTTTTCAAATCGGTTCTTCATAGGGTGGCCTGGCAAGCTGAGGAACTTTTCTGCTTGTATTAGTGTTTTCGCATCTCTGCGCTCTCTCAGTGCTTGTGTCCTCCCTATCTTCTCCATCGCTACTATAGGGGTTCATCTCATCCTTCCTGTGGTGACTCTAAGTGCTTGATTTTGCAACTTGTTCAGCTCTTGTAGTGTGGTTTTTGATGCTGAACACCACGCAGTTGACCCGTATTCCAGGTGTGGTCGTATGCTCTGTTGATAAACTTTGCTAAGTATTTTCTCACTGGCTCCCCATGTGGTTCCACTTAGCTTTCTCAGGATAGCTAGTTTCCTTCTGGCTTTTGCTACTGCTTTTTTTATGTGTTTTCTCCATGTCAGCCTGTCATCAAATGTTACTATAAGGTATGTTGGTTATCTTCTCTTAGGGATGTTCCATTTATCTGGATAATCCCTGCCTTTTGTTTCGGAGAGAGGGTAAATAGAGTTACTTTGCATTTGTTAGTGTTTATGCTGACACACCATCTATCCGACCATGCAACAAATGTATCTACAGCTCTCTGTAGCAATATGGTGGCCACTGATGCATGTTCATTTGTGCTCCACAGAACCAGGTCATCAGCGTACATTGCCGATTTAATTCCAGACGGTAGATTAGCAGCAAGATCATTGATGAAGATTAGAAAATGTGTGGTGGCCAAGACTTCGACCTGGGGAACACCGTGACACAATTGTACTTTCTTGCTCTTGAGTCCGTCTATCTGCACTCGGGCTCTTCTGTTGTGCAAGTATGCTTTCACCCATTTGTACATTCTTCCATTGACTTTACAGTTTCTCAGTTTCTTCATCAGACATTCTTTCCAGACTTTGTCAAAGGCTTTCTTCAGATCTATCCACACCGCAAGGACCAGCTTCTTCTCTTGGAATGCATCCTCAATTTCTTGAGAGCGATAGGTTGTCTAATCTTCCGTAAAGTAGCACTGCCTAAAACCAACCTGTTCTGGCACAAGGATGTTTTCACTTTCAATGTACCACTGCAGTCTGTGATTGATGACGCGCTCCGTTGTTTTGCAGAGACAGCTGGTGAGGCTAACTGGTCTGTAGCTGGAGGCAATGGAACTATCCTTCCTTGATTTTAGGAGGGGTATCATCATTGCTTCTCTCCAGGTTTGTGGAACACTGCCTAAGGTGCAGGTGTTATTGAAGATCTGCAACAGCTTTCCTTTGGCTTCTGTTCCTAGGTTCTTGATCATTTCATTGGAGATACTATCAGCTCCTGGTGACTTTCTCATTTTCAGTTTTGATATTGCTAGCTCCAGTTAATTGATTGTGATAAGTGCCTCAATAACCTCATGTAGTATGTCTTTCTGTCCTGTATGTTGCCATTTCTCTCGAACCTCTTGTTTCTCTGGACTAATTTCGATATTGTTATCTTTTTGCGAATGATTCCGCAAAATGGTCAGCTGCTTGCTTTCCTGTTAAGATGTTTCCGTCTTTATGTAGTGCCATTTTTTAGTTTCCCCCTATGCCCTCATCGTTAAGTTGTTTTATTAGCTTCCACAACTTCCTTGTGTCTCTTTCAAAGTTCAGTGACTCTGTTTTCTACTACCAGCTTTTCCGTCTAGCCTGCAGTTGCGCCCTATGTAATTTGGCTTTTGCATGCTGGTATTTATTGAGGTGCTCTTGGCTGGGGTTGGCCTCTGCTTGCCTTCTACACACTTCCACATCATTATGTAACTGTTCCAGTTCACTACTCCAGAAGAGTTTATAGTGTTTACGGGCTTCTCTTCGTACTGTTTCTCGTGATGACTGTAGTAAGCATTTCCCAAACTCTTCAACTACTTTATTTATGTCCTTCTCAGTGTTCAGGTTTCTAACCAGTATGCTGGTGCGATACTTGTACATTGCCCAGTCTGCTTTCTTGTAGTTCCACCTTCAGAGAGTGCTGCTTTCACTTACACACTCATTTTCTACAGTTAGAAAGACTGGCCTATAGTCACTGCCACCTAGCTGTTTCCCAACAATTCGTTTAATGATCTGGTCTAGGTCTGGTGAATGAAAAACCAGGTCAGGTGAAGTTGTAGAGGGCAATGATCTCGAATAGAAAGTATGTGGGTCAGACGGTTTGTTAATCAAGATGAATCTATTCAGTTGACCTCTGCTTGTGGCCATTGGAAGTTCAAGTGCCGATACATCAAAAAGTCGAGTACAATTACAAGGTACACGCGTGTACTTGCCACACAAAAAAAAAAAAAAAACCGATAATTTACTGTGATGTACAATCCACACGGTTAAGCAGATAATTGTCCAGACCTATCACCCTTTAAGTAGCGGCACAGAGTTGAAATGAGTCAAAAATCGACATCACAGCACTGGGCACATTCTCCTATACTCAACGTCCTCATCTTCAACAACCAGCCAAAAGTCCCAGTGCTAACGGTACAAATTGCAGGCTGATTATGTCTCAACCTGTCCTTTCCTCGGGGAAGAAACACAAAGCACAAATAGCTAAAAAATAGTGCCATGTTTTACCAAGTCCTTTGACTCTATTTCATCATCATCACCATCTCATCTTGTAATTTGCGGTGTTGATGTGAAGATTAAACAGCGGGAGAGTGCCCGTTTATGGGATTCATATATCGATATTCACGTGGACTCTGTTATTACCTCTGTCCATCGTTTACATAGCTTCTTCATTTGACTCCATTTGGTCTGTACACCATAGACTCTTGTGGTATACTGTTAGTTGGTAGCCTAGTTATGTGCCCGAACCTTTTAACTTGATGTTTTATAATGAAATCTAGCTCTACTTTAGTCTTGATTTTATAATTTCTTATTTTTTCTCTTCTTGACTCTGTTTCGAACAACGAAATTACACAGCTTGAGGCAGAATCCTCCTCTCTGCACCACTTTCCCCAGAAAGCCATGTCATTAGGCAGCTTTGCCGGAACCGTCCCAGCCATATCGTACAAAATCTGGTGTATTGAACTTAATCCCCTTGCTATTTAATCCCCCATTTAGACAGAACTAAATGAAGCTGTTATATTTCAACATTTAAGATCAATTTTGTTCTGATAGGTAAGTACTTCATGATGTATTTCACATCATCATCCAGAACAACAAATTCTGTCCTTTACAAGTAACAAAGTCTTGACACTGATGATTAACCTCCTTATCCATGATAGTATATCTCTATCTTCTTAGGTGGTATCAAAACAAACAAAAAGCTAGATGGTTCTCCAATGGCTTTTAGAACGTAACTTCGCCGCTTGTTGTGGTTACCACCCTGCGTATTTTTCATTTTTCTTTACATAAGGGTGGTGACCATATGGTGCGCTTTTGGCTGGCGCTCATTTTACATGAAAATGTAGGTCTATCCATTAACCTACTCTCTTTAATCAGCCTCAACCTTATAACAACAGGCATATCGCCTTATAATAGCCACACTGTTACAATATTTATGTATATATTTCCTCCCGAACTGAATGATTACCTCATATAGTCATATATACACAGAAGTACGAATTTAAACAAACAATTAATGTGCATATCGAAGTGAAACCTTGAAATAAAGCACATTAGCACGCACATTGTTAACCAAACTAATAAAACTCTTGGTCAAAATAAGAAATATCTCAACCAAACTTATATAAAGTAGGAAAAAATGCTAGACAAACTAATAAAAACGTTGGCCAAGTACAGAAATGTCTCTACCAAACTTATATAAAGTAGGAAAATTGTTAGCCATACTAATAAAACTGTTGGCCAAAATATGACATATCTCGACCAACATTATAAAAAGCAGAAAAAATTTTATCTAAACTAATTAAAATGGTGACCAAAATAGGAAATAACTCGACCAAATATATAAAAAGTAGGAAAATTGTTATTCAAATGTGAAAAATATTGTCCACGTTGGAAATAATATTAGCCACATGGGAAAATATCAGTCAAACTTTTAAAGCTCTCGTCCAAACTTATAATTTTTTTTGCTAAGTACAGAAATAACTCATCCGAAATTATGACAAGTAATAGAATATGCTAGTAAAAGCAAGAAATATGTCGACCGAAGTAATACAATAGGCAAAACGATGGAAAAACTTATAAATTCGTCGATCGATATAAGACAATGTATTATCCAAATTAGGAACAATGTTGGCCAAATTACGAAATATCTCAATTAAACTGATGAAAAGTAGGGGGAAAAATGGTAGCCAAACTATTAAAAACGGTAGCCAAAGTAAGAAAAATGCCATCCAAACTTATAAATACATCGTCCAAATTTATAAAGATGTCGACCGATATAAGAAAAAGTGTTACCCAAATTAGGAAAAATATTGGCCAAGTTACGAAATATCTCGACCAGACTTACAAAAAAGTAGGAAAATATGTCGACCAAAGTAGGAACATATTTTAGCCAAAGATGAAAAATAGTGGCCAAGTAAAGAAATATTGCAACCAAATTTATAAATATCTCACCCAAACTTATACAATGTACGAAAATTTGTTAACCAAAGGTTGGGGAATATTGGCCAAATACAGAAATATCTCCACCAAACTTATAAAAAGTAGGAACATTTGTTAACTAAATGGGAAAAATATTGACCAAGGAAAGAAATATTGCATCCAAATTTATAAAATGTAGGAACATTTGTTAGCCAAAGATGAAAACTATTGACCAAGTAAAGAAATGTCTCGTCCAAACTCATAAAAAGTATGAAAATTTGTTAGCCAAATATGAAAAATATCGGTCAAATTTATAAATGTCTCATTCAAACTTATAAAATGTATGAAAATTTTGTTAGCGAAAGGTGAAAAATATTGACCAAATAGAGAAATATCTCTTCTAAATTTATAAAAAGTAGGAACATTTATTAACCAAATGGGAAAAATATTGACCAAGTAAAGAAATATCTCATCCAAAGTTATAAAATGTAGGAACCTTTGTTAACCAAATTGGAAAATATTGGCCAAGTAAAGAAATATCTCGTCAAGTCTCCAACCAATAGTGTCTGTTATGAAGTCAGCCTTTCTTAAAACTATGGCCGTCTTATTTATTCCTTGAATACCATCCACTACATCTTTTAACCAGCTTTCAACGTTTCATACCACTTGACACTAACATTCTCTTTGATCACAGCACAGTCGGTTTTCTGCTGACTGGGCAAATTTCCAAACCTAATGGAGATAAATTGTCTGTCCCCTATCCTACTAAGCGCTTTTTTAGACAACGAATATGAAGAAGGATATCAATAACAAACGATATTTTTTACAGATGCCTATAAAATTATGATTCTACTCAAAATTATAAGGAGTAGAATAAGAAAAACAATAAATGTTCAAACTTGGTGAAGAGCAGTATGGATGTGTGGAAGATAAAAGGATACAATAGGCAAGATATAAATTATGAACACTAATAGAAAAATCAAAATAGAAGAGAAAAGTCTTAACCAAGTGGATAATTTTATATACGTGGTGTTATTTATAGGTAGGTACACAAAAGAGCATTAGTACAGAAAAAGGCAAACAAAAGTTGTATTTCAGAAAATGAAAAGTATCTTATGCAATAAGTCACTATCAATGAATATAGCAAAATGTCTTCAAACTTCTATTGTACCTCAAACGAAACATTCATATCGGTTAACAACACGAATACCAGTACAGTCAGTGGTTCCAAATATTAAACTGTCGATATCAGCTGTAGGAACGTTTCTCGACCAAATTTATAAACAAACAATTAGAACAAAATATATTGTTGTATATTGTGGTCTATATAACATGGTTGATATCTACACATTCCCATTCTACACTGGGTGCTACACTAATCCCAGTTGAAGCATATACCACCAGTATAAATGCTGGCTACCTAAAAATATCATATTCTTACGTTGTCCACTTATATGTCCCATTGTTATTTCACAACCACGATAGTGTCAAGTTGCCAATAATAGGTTACATTGGACATTTTCACCCTCTAGCTAGGCTTCTACTTACATCAGATCCTTTCAGTTGTCTTTCAAATACCCCTCTTCATATTACGACTAGCGATAGCGTAACTCTACCGGGACATAGGTTGGTCAGTGACGAGATGCCCTACCACAAACGAATACTTCACAAGAAATTTAACAATACGTGGTGTCTTTCATTTCGCCATCAACAAGTTTAGTGAGTTAATTTCTTATATTTCGACATTGTTCAGAAATTGTAATTGTCATATGCCACATCAACAAAACATTCGATCACCCCTTGGAAGACCTTGAAAAAAAAAAAAGCAACAGAGACTCAGTTCCTGAGACGAATGCTTTGAATTCCTTGGATTACCAGAGTAACTAACGATGATCGCCTAAAAGAGACTAATGAAAATAGAGCAACATATACATCAAACACAAGAACACGTTTTCTTAAGATTTACATAATACAAGCTATTGTTAGTAACCGAAAAATGTAAATTTGTGTGATTACATTTTAATTAAACTTTTAAAATAATAAATCACAATTTTGTTCGCGAGATATAAGATAGAAATACGTCCCGTACCTATGTTTCTCGAAATTTGAGGAGGGGTCCTGACTGCCTCAAACCTGTTACACTAGAGAGCTCACGACAACTCGCACCCTAGTGATGTGATCATCTACTTGGAAGGCCCTGTTAAAAAAAGTTAGTTGCGTATCCTTTACATGACGTTGCAGTCAACACCAGCATTTTTGGCTATTGTGATCTCTTGGAAGTTTACGTTCAGTAGTTTGCCATTGCTTTCTGAGCGACCGGCACCCATACCACTTCGTAAAAAAACCAACGCAACGTGGTCTGCTGCCAAATCGCGCGCAGCTGTATTTCGAACGCGGGTATGCGGGATCACAAACTGCGTCCGTAACGCCTTCGCTACGGAGCCGGTGATGGCTCTGTGATAAGAAGCAAAAGATGTACCTGAAGGTTTATGGCGAAAGTTAATGGCGGTATTTAATACAGGAGATCCTGGCATATGATACCACGACATCGAGTCTAAGAACGACGGGGGTGGTGGTTGTCACAGTGGCGTTCCTTTGACACGGGGACAAACAGAGCACACATGTCGTGATTGTAACAGATTCACGAAGCATGCTGGGAAGGAGAAGACAAGCATGCTACGTGCAGAGTGACATGCTTCAAATTAAAAAATCAACACACACACACACACACACACACACACACACACACACACACACACACACACACACACACACACATCCAAGATAGGGAACATCTGTTGTGAGCTCAACAGTTCTCAAAATTATCTGTTAAGACTGTTTCCTCAGGACATGATGGTGTATTGTGAAACGAGCTGGCGGACAAATTGACTGGGCTTGCACAGGTGGGTGGAGTATTGGCGTATGATAAGGTGGATATGGTCAGGACCATGTGGATCATGTGCACAGTATGTATGAACAGACATATTATCATTGTCTGGAGAGAATGGAACAACAGGCAGTGGCCAGATGATCTGGCCGACAATCAGTAATCCGAGGAAAAAGCAAACAGACACATAATCAGATTACAACTGGTATCATTAGTATTTGAGAATTTTCACTGGCTGTTGAAGATGTGGATGAAGCACTTATGGTAATGTCTCGAGTGCTGTGATATCGGTTCTTGACTCATCTAAGTTCAACTGTCACATTTCTGAGTAGTGACAATCGTCATCATCGCACCTCTGACAGATTCACAGGTGCTCCAATCTTCTCTTTAACATATCCGTCAGCGTTTATCGACCGGTCATACTTATTCTGTTCTAATTATATTAATCACAGATCTTGTGCACTTGACAAAACTTTCATGCCTGGCGGTTCACTGTCTCACCTCAGTCTCTTCCACTCTGGACAAAGAAGCAGATTTCTAAGCGTTTTCAAAGTTACCAGTTCGTCCCGCATCTCTTACAACATAGATGATGTCTGGTCCACCCAGAGCCATTCCCTCCCTGATCACAGCCATGTCCGCCAAATGATGGGCTCCTAGCTGCCCTTCACGCCCGATTGTTCTGGTTCATAGACGCAAGTTAGCTAGACTAATTATAATGTACTCAGTGTATCGAGACCAATCTGGACCGTCTTGAGCATTAAACGTTAAAAAGCAGTTATGTTGTATAAAACTGCTTGCTGTCACAAAGTGGAATTTTACCGGACTCGAAAATCCATGAGGCAAAGTCTAATTCGACCACATCGTAGTGGTTCCACGGATGTATGTGCAAAGCTGGCCCATCTTCTATGAAAAAAGGAAACTCGCTGCTCTGTATATATTTCCAAGTTGGTGCGCTATTTAGAACACACTGCTTGTCGCAAAAACCAATGCTAAAGTCACTAACCAAGATCTTGGAAACAGACAGTAAAGTCCGCAACAAGAGCTAATGACAGTATACTGAGAGATCGAACAGCTCATTCTATGAAGGTAACGTCTCAGATCTGCAGAATCATAACCTGGTTACTTCATAACATGTCTCTTTAAACTTGTCAACCTTCAGTACCAGTTTTGTACACCCCGCTGATTTATGAGTTTGGAGAGGAGTCTGAAAGCTTTACCGGATACTCTCAGTAGAAATGGTACTTGAGTTTTGGTATCATGTAGTTAGAAAAGTCCATATCTACCTCACCCTGGTAGATGCAAGCCCTTATCAGGGCTCAGTCGAAGAGTATTTACAACCAGTCTGCATACCTGGACACGAAGAGGTCTACCGATTTACGAAGGAAGTAAAAAACTACCTCAGCCTGATATACACAACCTATAACAAGGCAAAGAAATGTATAGGAAGCAATTACAGAACCAAGTAAGAACAGAAGCATACATACATAATTAATGTCCCCAGAAAGATCATTTGTATTACCAGCTTCAGCGAAGATCTGATACGAGAGCAAAGGGTGCCCGAGAAGAAAATGGATTGACAACATCAAAGACATTGTACAGTCACATTGAATAACAGTGGAAGATGATGATTTCGTCATCATCAAGTGCCGTACGGACTGGCGTAGGCGTTCATGACTTCACAGATCTCTGTCTTTGATTTTCTGGATCAACTCTGCTGTTGATATTCCTCCATGCCACCGTCGTAATCCATCCAGCATCATTACTCGTGGTCTGCCTCTGCCTCTCTTCCCCTCGATCTTTCCAGTTGTCACGATGTTCTCCAGCGCCTCTCTTCTCATCATATGACCCCAAAAAAGCTGTTTGTCTCTTTCTTATTGTTGTATATAATGTTCTATTTTCGCCAACCTCTTTAAGGCATTCTTCGTTAGTTGCTTTGGCAGTCCAAGGAATTCGCAACATTCGTCTAAGGAACCACATCTCTGTTGCTTCCAATCTCTTCCTAATTTGTTAATTTATATTCCAAGATTCACAGCCATACAGCAAAACACGTTCTTCTTCTTCTTCTTCTGCGTTCATCCGGAGTTTTTTTTTTTTTTCCGGACGTGATTGCGTTGTGCCTGTTTACAGCAGAGCTGCTTTCTTGCGCTGTTAGGCCGACATATCCAACTTCTGCGGGCATTTGTTGACCGGGTTAACCTTCCCGGGAAACAGGTTCTATATAGCTCTTCAGCACTCTCTTTCTTACATTCAATGATAGCGACTTATTGTATAAAATATTCTTCATTTTTTGAAATGCAGCCTTTACTTGCACTATTCTGCTCGTAATCTCTGTTGTGCATCTTCCACCTGATGTTATAAATGTCCCTAGATATTTAAAACTATCCACTTGGTGAAGAATTTTCCCTTCTATCTCTATTTCACATTTGGGTGTCAACTGTTTCTTTGATATCACCATTGTTACTGTTTTCTTGATATTCAAGGAGAGTCCTTTCTTTGCACTCTCTGTTATTACAATGTCCAGCTGAGATATTGCGTGCGATGCTCAAGAAATCACCTAACACCGCCCCAGGCCCAGACGGCATCCGATATGGTGACCTACTGGTGATATCAGATGATGACATGGAAGAACTGGCCAGAGAATTCAACACCAGTATCCAGAGGGGTCAGGTCAAAGAAGAATGGCTACACAGCTACTTGCTGCCGCTGCCAAAACCGAACAAAGACCATTCCAAGATAAGCGGCTACAGAATCATTACGATGCAGAACACTGTTGGCAAGCTTCTGGAGAAAATTGTAGCACACAGACTTGCTTGTGACTTGGAACAGCTCGGCTGCTTCCCGCCCACACTTGGAGGATACAGACGCAACAAAGAGTCATGGCTGAATGCGGCGGTCTTTGCTCAAGATGTTTACGAAGGATTTCAGGTCAGAGAAGAGACATGTGCGGCCGCCATAGACTTAGAGGACGCATATAACAGAGTATCTTTCGAGCACTTGATGCAAACCCTCCTCAGACTGAAAGTGCACCCTCACCTTGTACGATGGATAGCTGCAGTTCTGCTCCAAAGGAAGGTGGTGCTAAGATGCGGGAGTTGGTCTTCTGAGCCGATAACGATATGTCCAGGATTGCGGCAGGGTTCACCACTGTCACCAGTACTATTCAACGTGTATACGGTGCCGATCACTGAACAACAGTTGGACGGGAGGGGTAGGACTCTGTCATTCGTTGACGACATCCTCGTGTATCGACAGGGTCGAGATAGACAGGCGGTTGCCAATGATATGCAGGGCGAACTAGATCGAATTTCCTCATGGTGTGCTGATGCCGATGCCCTTGTCAACCCTGCAAAGGCAACGGTTACATGGTTCTCACTAAACAACCATATTGTGAAAACAGACCTGCCGGCAGTAAGAATGGATGGGAGCAGTTTGAGTAGAACCCAGTCAATGACATATCTTGGCGTGAGGCTTGATCGTAGCCTGTCCTTCAGAGATCATGTCGATTATGTCATAACGAAGGCTCGAAAAGGTTTGTCAGCAATGAGAGTCATGGCGACTGCCAATATCGAGCAAAGACTGCTAATACTTCTGTTCCAAGGACTTGTGCTTTCACGCATCGAGTATGCCCTGGCCATCCTCACTGTCAGCCCTACACAGATTGGAAGACTTGAAAAGGTACAAAACGAAGCCATGCGCATCATTTTGGGCTGCACGAGAGACACCAGCTGTGTAGCAATGAGATACCTCCTTGACTTCCCGACAATGGAACACAGGATCAAGATCTGGAGAGCTCGTGCATACTTAAAAATAAGTGCAGATGAGCAGCAGCCTCTGCATGACGCTATATTCAGAGAAAAGGGTGACAGGCTAAAGAGGGGCAAATCATGGATGGGTCGGGCGGAAGATGTCGTCAGACAGGTCTGCAGTCTTACCAGTATCAACCCCGGCAAGGAATGGGTGCCGGTGCCTCCAGCTTTTAAGTGCACTTTCTCCTGCATTATCACACTCGACAGACGGTGCAGAGAGCAGAACCCTGCCGCTGTCAATGCAGAGGTTAACGCACTCATCTATGAACACTCAGATAGGCCCGAAGTGCTCATCTATACAGATGGATCTGTTGTAAAGCAGCAGAGAAGTGCGTGGGCATTTACAGCCCGTTCAGCGGGCCGAACCGTTCAAGAATCCAGTGGTGCCCACTCTATGACCACGAGCAGCATGACGATGGAGGTGATGGCAGTTACACAGGCTTTCATATGGCTGGAATCACAGCATTATACCAACGTGTGTGTACTAAGTGATTCAATGAGCATGATTCAGAAGGTCGAAGCTGGATCTGTACGTAGACAGTGAACTGAATCGCTGCGGAAGTCTGTTGCCCGTAAAGTCACCTTCATCTTCGTCCCGGGACATGCGGGAGTCGAGGGAAATGAACGAGCTGACAAACTGGCTGGCTCTGCACGCCCTGTAGATGGCCAGCCCATGGATCGTGCCGATGTTATTAACGTCCTTAAAGATTTGGCGAGAACAGAGGACTTTGACGTCAGTGATTCCACATCGCTGTCCAGGATGAAAGACCTGGGAGTAAGAATCGGCACAGCCAGACGCGAGAGGTACATCGGGAAAACAAAGCGCCTCGTCAACCAACACAGAACTGGCACTATTAGCCACCGGACGCTGATGAATATGCTGGGGGGAGGATCTGAGCACCTATGGACATGTCCGGAGTGCAACGAAGATACCCCAACTGATAACTGATAACTGAACTGATACAATGTCCAACAATTGTTGTAGATCTGTTGCATTATCTGCTATCAATACTGTGTCAACTGCATAGCGTATATTATTTATATTATAACCTCCAAATATTATTCCTGGCTTTTCTTTGATCTCTCTCATTATTACTTCGCTATATATATATATAAAACATTCTGACCAATAAAAAGATGTCAGTTGAAACGAGAAAAAGAGTGTTGAGGGGATACATAGAGCCTGTTCTTTTGTATGGATGTGAAACTTGGACAATGAGCAGTCAAGCTGAAAAGCATCTGATGGCTGCAGAAATGTGGTTTCTGAGGAAAATGCAAAGAATACCATGGACAGACAGAAAAACCAATGATCAAGTACTACAGGAGACAAATGAACATCGTAAACTGATTATAGAAATTAGACGTAGACAGTCAAAATTTTTTGGACATGTTATGAGAAGAAATGGATTGGAGAACTTAGTGACAACTGGCAAGATCGAAGGGAACAGACCAAGGGGAAGACCGAGAGGAAAATACCTGGATGGCTTGGCCACATGGCATGGACGAGACAGGAACACTGAGCTGATCCACGACACTGGTGATCGAGTGAAATGGCGAGTCATGACCGCCCACGCTTTCCGGCGTGGCACATGATTGATTGATTGATAGAGGGAGAAGAGATCCGGTGACAAAACACATCCCTGTCTTACTCCCAACTTTATGTGTTCATAATTTCTTTCTTTATTTCCCATTTTAATTGCTGCTGTTTGGTTCCAGTAAATATTTTTATTATTATTCTGAGATCTTTCCCATCAATGTTAATATCTTCCAACATTTTAATCAGTTAATCTAGTTTTACTTTATCAAATGCCTTAGTATGATCTATGAAGCACAAATATAATTATATATGTCTTTCTTTGTCTCTACTGATCTTTCTAATAGTGTTCACAATGTGTATATTGCATTGTTTGTACCTCTTCCTTCCACAAATCCATACTTTTCTTCACCAATTTCCAGTTTTAATTTATTCCTTTTTCTTCTCATTATAATTCTGAGTAGAAGATTAGTGACATGATTTATGAGGTTAATCGTACGAAAATCTTCGCATTCAAATGCTCCTGGTCTTTTTCATACAGCTATAAATACAGATTTCAACATATCACTTGGTATATATCCACTGCTATAAATATCATTCAACATTTTGGTTAATATATCTACTCCAAATTTGTCCATCACTTCTAATTCTTCTATTGTGATTCCATCTGGCCCAGCTGATTTTCCTTTCTTCATATGCTTGATAGCGTCATCAACTTCTTCTTTTAGAATAGGTGGACCTTCTAAGTTACTTTTTTCTGTTAATTCTGCCCTTTCTTCATCATATAAGTATCTTATATACTCATTATTATATCATCTTCCTCCAATAATATATACTTATATTTCCTGTTTCTGATTTTAAACAACCTGTATTTATTCTTATTTTTCTTCGTGTAATCTCACTGATTTGTTTGTGCATATTTTATTTGGTATCTTTAATAGAATTTAATTCAATTTTCTTGCACTGTTCATTTAACCAACTTTTTTTTGCCTTCACACAGTTATTTCTTTATTTATCTCATTATATGCATGCTTATCATTTTTACTCTGTTTTCTTTTGGCCATCAACTTTAATATTTCTTAAGTTATCCATTTTTTTCTTTTATAATTAAATTGATGGAGTGCCAACCATAATCGGTGACTTTTTGTGGTAACACCGCCCGGAAACGGTAACGCGTGAGAGCGGACACCTAGTTCCGGTGTAAACATTCAAACAACGTTGGTAAGCACAACAACTACGACAGACGATTTGAACTTCAGTTATCCCCAGGTGTACCTTGAAACTTGGCCAGCCAGGCTCTTATCTTATTGTGATATTCCAGATTTCCAGCTCAGTACTTGCTTCAGTAGAAGGCAAATATGAGGTAAGTTGTTGCTGATCTTGAAATATCATTTGTCATTTATTTTAAATTTAATTATGAAGACGTGATTATGTGTGATGTGTAGTTAGTAACGTAACAACACTGTCCTGTAATACTGTAATGTAACAGTCAGTAATGATGTGATTGTCACATTAAAATTAAACTGCACACATGTTTTCGTTACTTTCAGGAAAACAAAAATTTAAAATCTCGAATGAAATCACATGTTAAACATGAAGAGGACGGTAAGAAATGTAATGTAATTTAGTAATTTACTAATATTAATATGATAAGAATATAATAACTACGTGATTGATTGATTGATTGATTTAGGAATCGACATCACAGCATTCGGGGCATCACAGTATTCGAATATTAATAACTACGTGAATAATCATTGAATGATGAACTGTATAATTAAAAATATAACATCACTTATTTATAATAGTATTACTATTACTAGATACTCCTGACACAATAAGCACATTTCACACACACAGTATTATTAGGAACGTGTGTGTTCTTAGGAATAGAGATGTAAAAAATGCTGTTGTTTTTAAAGATGTCCACATTGCCACCCTGAAAACAACATAAGGAAAATGGAACATTACTAACTAGCTCACAAACTAAAAATGGTGACACTCGTGGGGTTACAAAATGTGTGTATTGTGGCTGTAGTACATTTACATACTTGTGCTGAAAGTCTAAGCCACATGAAACCCACTGGGTCAGTCATGTAGATTGGGTTGTCCTGACAGTTACACAAATATGCCATGATTAGAATTCAAACCCACTGGGCCAGTCATGTGCTCTTAGGTCTCCCTCCATTTCTCTTGGCCCATGGGTTTGGGGCATTCCCATAAGCACTCAGTCCTCATCTTCAACAGTCAGTGAAGAGTTCCAGTACTAATGGTGCCCGTTCCAATCTGATAATATTTCTGTCTTGCTTTACCTCCAAATAACGACTGTCGACCATATCCTTTGACCACCCCTTGCTGCTGCATTCTATCTAGAACATGCATCTGTCATTCTGCATAAATCACATTCTCCTTGAGGGTCTTCACCAGATCTGCCTTATCATGCATCAAATCACCCCTTAATGATGTGGCACCAACCAATCTGTCTCTAAATGATAGCATAGCCAACTTCAGCAATGATGAACAAACAACCGTAATAACTAACCATATTAAAATAATTATATACTTTTTATTGTAAAAGGGAAAGGACCACAATATCTAAGCCAACCTGGAATATTGTGGATATCGTACCGGGGTCACATAATTTCTGGACCAAATGTCATAGAAAATGCTCTGGTACCAATTTTGTGAGGCTGAAATCCTGAGCTGCAAGGCCACAGAAATTCCCACAAGGGAGTGACTGAAGCCAAGGCCATCAGACAGGCTGGCTAATACACTTGCTGCCACATTACAACTCATGATATATAAAGATAGCTCCGATGATATAAAATATTTTGATCACTTGATGAAAGTTTGGAGAGAACAGTCATGGACGGGTATATGCCCAGTAAGAGAGGCAGAGCAAGGCCAAAGAGAAGATTAGTGCAGGATGTGGCAGATGATCTTCAGGTGGGTGTATCAGACGCAGGACATCTTGCTTATGACCGAGAAATTTTCAGAAGGTTGTTATGGGACTGAAGTTCTGCAAGGACATGCTACTGAATGAATGATGATATTGATTTATTTGGTTGTTTCAGGATTTGGGGTTGTAAAGATGAGCACAACCCACTACTGACAATGCCGATCGTATTCCGGTACGAACTTTTGGCCTTGTCCATGTTAGATTGGAAGCACTAGACTCGAGGTTCACTCTTGTATGAGCTCGTCAGTAGTGCACATCCGTGACTGGACCCGGGATCGAACTCAGGAACACTGGCATGTGAGGAATAAATTCAAGATTGGTGAATCAGCCATGTGGATTTGCACCGCAGACAGCAGAGCACATACTCTAAGACTGCCCAACTGACATGTCTAGACAAACCTTCTGGCCTAGAGAGATGCCAGTGGAAGATAAAATCTATGGACCGCTGAGTGAACTAAAAAAGACAGTTAAATTCATACAAGAGACAACATTGCAGTTATAGACATATTTCAAGCGAATGATAGAAGAAGAACTGGCATTTGAGACGGGTCTGGAACCACTGACCGTCCGACTCGCGCTAGACTCGCGTCTAGTGCTTCCAGTTTGAATGATGATAAATTTGGTTTAACATATGGTAAGCTTGGTTTAGAATTTTCGGTATTTCTATTTCTGTTTACAGGATGTCAGGTTATACAAGTATGATTGTCAAGGTGGATCCTGAGGCATCTGCCACCGATGTGGAGAATAAGCTTGCTCTCCTGCAAGGGTCCAGCGAGTTGTATGACTTCAGAATTGTTGTGTCAGGGTCTGAGATCAAAGCTCACAAGTGAGTCATGTGCATGTAGTTGTGTTAGTTAGTTAGTTAGTCTTTCCTCTTGAGCCTAAGGCGGCGCTTAGGGCAGAAGTCATGGCTCTCCATGTCCGGCAGTTCGCTGCTACTTGTTGTAGATCCTGGATGTTCACTTGGCCATTGAATGAGCCTTCTCTGATGATGGTTATATGCAGGGTCTCTCTTGGTCTTCCCCGTTTTCTTTTCCCTACTGGTGACCAAAAGAGGGCTTTGTTGGGGAGTCTTGTCTTGTCCATTCTGAGTACATGTAGTTGTATACTGGGACTGAATTCTGTGTTTATGTCATCAGACTGGTTATGCTTCTGCTGACTGCATCATGGTCCTGATGTGGAGACTTTCATGATTAGCCTGGCAACTGATTTCAATAGTGGCACAATATGCACAAGTATATTTGGAAAAGCACTTGGAATCAATGACTGGCAAGAGAAGGTCCACCAGAGAGATGAATGGAGACGGATTGTATCTGCAGCAAAGAACCTCAATGGCTCGGAACGCTGAAGAAGAAGAAGAAGAATTGGAAAATATTGCCAGGTGCTACATACCTGTTGGGCATGTCAGGAAGTACACTATAATCACATGCAACATGGAGAACTCTTGTGCTCTCCGAGTACTATTGTCATTTGTCTTGTTGGACTTGCAAATTCTATTTCCAGCATAGCTCTTGGACTTGCAAATTCTATTTCCAGCATAGCTCATGTGTATAGCGCATGGAGATTAGCGTTATAAAATCATGATCGCTGTATATTTTTTCTTCTTCTGAAAATGGGTGCAACACAGTTGTTCTTACACTGAGGGCAATAATCACACATAAGGTGTGGTTTAATACAGTATTTTTAGTTTCAATTGATTACTTTGAGTGAATTATTTGTTTGCCTTATCTTAGGGGCGTAAATTACAAGAACTTCAGAAGTCGGGGTGGGTTCATCTGTTGGTGTGGGACACTGGTAAAAGGAAAAGCTAATAGACAGTATGGGTAATATTGGGCATGTTATATTGACATGAACGTTAGGCTTTGAACAGAGGAGTGCAATTGGGAGGGTAAAAGCCTCATTCTAGTGCGAGGAAATGCAACTTAAAAACTAAATGGCAGGGCAGACCAGGCCCAAAGCTTTGGTCGGCAATGAAGAGTTGGCTTGCGTCTCTTGACCTCGCAATGGCATCGAATTGTTTAACCAGGCTTCACTACCAGATTACTCGGGATAGCACCAGAATCTGTTCCATTTAAAGCATATTGTATGTTAGATATAGACATGTAGAAGATGGTGGATAGTGTTGACCTGTACTAGATATAGGCATGTAGAAGATTGTGGATCCTTTCCATGTGGATAGTGTTGACCTGTACTAGATATAGACATGTAGAAGATTGTGGATAGTGTTGACCTGTACTCCTGTACTAGATATAGACATGTAGAAGATGGTGGATAGTGTTGACCTGTACTAGATATAGACATGTAGAAGATGGTGGATAGTGTTGACCTGTACTCCTGTACTAGATATAGACATGTAGAAGATGGTGGATAGTGTTGACCTGTACTAGATATAGACATGTAGAAGATGGTGGATAGTGTTGACCTGTACTAGATATAGACATGTAGAAGATGGTGGATAGTGTTGACCTGTACTATATATATACATGTAGAAGATGGTGGATAGGGTTGACCTGTACTGGATATAGACATGTAGAAGATGGTGGATAGTGTTGACCTGTACTGGATATAGACATGTAGAAGATGGTGGATAGTGTTGACCTGTACTATATATATACATGTAGAAGATGGTGGATAGTGTTGACCTGTACTATATATATACATGTAGAAGATGGTGGATAGTGTTGACCTGTACTATATATATACATGTAGAAGATGGTGGATAGGGTTGACCTGTACTATATATATACATGTAGAAGATGGTGGATAGGGTTGACCTGTACTGGATATAGCCATGTAGAAGATGGTGGATAGTGTTGACCTGTACTGGATATAGACATGTAGAAGATTGTGGATCCTTTCAGTGTGGATAGTGTTGACCTGTACTAGATATAGACATGTAGAAGACGGTGGATAGTGTTGACCTGTACTAGATATAGACATGTAGAAGACGGTGGATAGTGTTGACCTATACTAGATTTAGAGATGTAGAAAACGGTGTACCTTTCCATGTAGATATTGTGTCTGCAGTGAACAACTGTTGATAGTGAAACTAAGCATTTGATCTTGTAGATGTCCTTGTAGAATTAGTAACATGATTTATTTTTGTAATGATGCGATAACATGGTACAGTTCCACAGCATTCTGTGTTGTTGTCTCCCTATTTGTCCATATTTTAATTTATAAAACCCACAGAAAGAATCAGACTGAGAATTGTGATTGGATAAGAATGCCTAATTTCTTTTAGCACAGCACATGTCGATGATGATGTGCCATCAAGTCTAATTATTTTATTTCTCAGGTGCATTTTGGCAGCTTCCTGTGGTTACTTCAAAGCAAGTTTCAGCTTCAGTGACCGCTCCCTGTCTATAACAGAGGCTGATTTTAACCATGTTTGCAGTGATGCCACGGCTGTAGAGAGCATTATTCACAGCTTTTATACAAACGAGATTGAGCTGAATCCCAGCCACCTGGAGAGTATACTATTGGTTACTGACTACCTCATGTATGACGGGATGCGGGACTGCATTGAGAAGTACATGTGCAGTAGTTTGAGCTTCAGCACTGCTGTGTTGTATTTTCGACTCGCTTTGGAGTTCGAGTTAAACAAGGTAAGGATTCTATGTGTGCAATATTTGTTTTTCTTTAAAAAAAAAAAAAAAAAAAAAAAAACTATCATTGAACGTAAGAAAGACAGTGCTGAAGTTATATATAGAACCCTGTTTTCCTGGGAAGGTAACCCGGCTAACAAATGCCTGAAGAAGTCAGATGTGTAGGCCGAAATGTTCAAATATCACAGCTCTGCTGTTAACAGGCACAATGCAATTACGTCTAAAACAACATTCCAGATGAACACATAAGAAGAAGAAGAACCTGATTTGCTATATTGCAGCTAATCTTGGATGTAAATGAACAAATTAGGAAGATCATGGAAGCAACAGAAATGTGGCTCCTGAGTTGAATGTTGGGAATTCCTTGGACTGCCAGAGTAACTAATGATGATTTCCCGAAAGAGGCTGATGAAATTAGAATTATATACAACAATAAGAAAGAGATAAATAGCTTTCTTTGGGCATGTGATGAGAAGAGAGGCATTGGAGAACATCGTGACAACTGGAAAGATCGAGGGGAAGAGAGGCAGAGACCGAACAAGAGATGATGCTGGAGGAATATCGTCAGCAGAGTTGATCCAGAACACCAAAGACTAAGATATGTGGAGGGACATGAACGCCTATGCCAACAGGCATGGCATTTGATGATGATGATGCTTCCCCACCACCTGTTCTTCCCCTAAAATTATGAGGTAATTATATTAATTATCCAGCACCCGTAATAGGCCATTTCCTAATCACAAAAGAAGAATATTTGGATTTTTCACCTCAAATGTTACACAAAATGCTTAGACTATCATGGACAGAGAAGAAGAAAGATCTGAGCATTGATGAAAACTGGCTCATAAACAGCATCATGACTCAGAAATTAAAACATACTGGCCATGTTGGTTGTGACAGAGGCTGGGGGAGAGCAGCGATGGGAGGGGTGGTTCCTGGAGGAAGTGGCGGGGTCCACCAGCATGGAGATGGACATGTTAGTTGTGACAGGTGCTGGGGGAGAGCAGTGATGGGAGTGGTGGTTCCTGGAGGAAGTGGCGGGGTCCACCAGCACGGAGATGGACACAGGACATTGCAGGCACCTGGGGCACAAGGCAGGGGACATGGGCAGAGATAGAGAGGCTTTTTAGTGCACCATGATGACAGACATGTTCTGCAAAGGATTGGTTAGTTGTCAGAGATCCAGTACCTCATTTTATGAGGCTGGCTTAACGCCTGAGCAGTACAGGTCTGAAAGCTGAATCCTGTTCTTAGCTGGGAATTAAACCTGGAGACCGCTGTATTAACCCCTGAGCAGTACAGGTCTGAAAGCTGAATCCTGTTCTTAGCTGGGAATTAAACCTGGAGACCGCTGTATTAATCCCTGAGCAGTACAGGTCTGAAAGCTGAATCCTGTTCTTAGCTGGGAATTAAACCTGGAGACCGCTGTATTAACCCCTGAGCAGTACAGGTCTGAAAGCTGAATCCTGTTCTTAGCTGGGAATTAAACCTGGAGACCGCTGTATTAATCCCTGAGCAGTACAGGTCTGAAAGCTGAATCCTGTTCTTAGCTGGGAATTAAACCTGGAGACCGCTGTATTGATGAGCAAATTCATAAGTTTGTAGCTGTAATCACAGCGTGAGCAAGTATGCCAATGTTTTAGAATGTATATCTTGTAACTCATTTCCTATTCTATATCAGCGTTTTTACATCTATATCTTCTAGCTCATGTTTAGTATTCTCCAACAGTGGTTTAGAATGTACATATTGTAATTTGTGTTTTTGTTTTATTCTGTCCCAGAAATATATCTTGTAATTAATGTTTTGTATTCTGTCCCAGTGTTTATTCATATATCTTGTAATTAATGTTTTGTATTCTGTCCCAGTGTTTATTCATATCTTGTAACTCATGTTTTGTATTCTGTCCCAGTGTTTAGACATAAATCTTGGAACTCATATTTTGTATTCTGTCTCAGTGTTTAGACACATAACTTATAATTCATGTTTTTAAATAATTCCAGTATTTTAGCACATATACGTCGCAACTGTTTTGCATTCTGTGGCAGTGTTTTAGCACATATATGTTGCAACTGATGTTTTGCATTCTGTGGCAGTGTTTTAGCACATATATGTCACAATCCGAGATTTTGCATTATGTGCCGGTGTTTCAGCATGTGTATCTTGCAACTGATGGTTTGCATTCTTTTGTTGTACCCAGTCAGGTTTGATTAATGACACCAGATGGCTCCTGGTCTACCGCTTCCATGACTACTTTATTTACCAGCAAGAAATGCTGGAGTCCAGCCCGGACATGCTCGCTGCCTTGGTTCTATATGACATCTTTAAATATTGCAACCCACTACAGGTGAGACTTCCATCATCATCATTACCATCATCAGATCTGCAGGTCAGCTTGGCTGAATGGATAACAGCGAGCATTCTTATACATCCGGTGCACTGATGCCAAGGTAGCGGGTTTAACCCCTACACCGGTCAGCTGGACTAATTTTGACTTCCAGTCCTTGACTTTTGGACATAAATTACAAGTACTTTTGAAGTCAGAGTGCTTTTGCCTGATGGGCAGGGACACTGGTAATAGAGAAAGCTAATCCACACGCAAAAATCAGTCCAGTGTACTAGTAGTAGTGGCACGTATATGGACTACTCTTGAGTTCAAAGCGATGACCACCAAAACAATCACCAGTACCTTGCCAAGTGACAAGGGTGATTATGTTTTCCCACAGCTCCCACATGCCAGCAACATGTATCAGTTCCTTGCCACATGTATCAGTTCCTTGCCAAGTGACAAGGGTGATTATGTTTCCTCACAGCTCCCACATGCCAGCAACATGTATCAGTACCTTGCCAAGTGACAAGGGGGATTATGTTTCCTTACAGCTCCCACATGCTAGCAACATGTATCATTTCATTTGCTGTCTTTTAACACATGATGCAATAATGTTCAGAATCTTCTGTCACTGTTTTCCTCTTCTTCTGTTAATGTGTCTAGTTACATTGTGTTTATTTTTCTTCTCATTATGTGTCCAACGTGTTCTTGACGTCTGTGTTAAATGTCTTTTTGTCTTGTCTGTGCATGGAAGTACATTCGTTCCTGCAGCAAGGCACTTATGTCATTTCGGAGTGGCAGGTTCGAATCCTGGTAGGCTAGCTATAGCTTTCTTCTGCTTCTATGAGTGACAAATAGTAACTGTTATTGTTAACATGGTTATTGTAATTTCTATCACACTTTTAAGGTTTTCATTTGAAGCCCCCTCGTAATTTAGCTAAGAATAAATTAATTTGTATAATTAGTTATGCAGTAAGCAACTGAAAAGATAAAGTGAAAAATGCCAGGCAATAAACTGTACAAATCTTTTGTTTGTGCCTTTTTTTGTTTCAATCTTCATTAGGAAAACATTGCTTTGAATTATTCTATATTACAGTATCTATTCTAAGAATTGTCTTGCTTGTTTACTAATTATTTAGCTTGAGTTCCAATTGTATTATTGTTTTTGTATATGAAAAATAAAGTAGAGGTAATTCCATAATGTTGCCGGTGTGTTAACTGGGCATATTAGGGAGGAAAGGAATGATAACACCATCCTGGCTACCATATCCTGTAGACAACTTCAGCTGCACTATCCAAGCAGCCATGAACAAGTCTGTAAAGGAATCTGAGCAAACAAGAAATATAACCAGGCAACTCGACAAAAGGAAAACACTCACAGAAACAGGCAGTTGCTGAAACAAAATTATTGATCAGTGAGAATGAGATGCTAAAATAAACATAACAAGTCATAGCTAGAAAATTGAAGTGTAAACTGTAGAAACAAAAAATAGGAACTAAGACTGAGAAAATAGAAATGTGGAACAAGGGATAGGTGTTGCAAAACTGAATAAAAAAGTAAATGAAATGAAATGAAGAATAGATACTTGTGTGTACGGATGATAGAGTTAATATCTTTTTTCTTCTAATATACATGAACTACATTGTCAAGTGACTCCCGACAACCCTGTCAACTGATTCCCAACAACTTGTGGAGCTCGTAGTGGTGAATTAAAAGAAAACTTGTATATGACTTGTAACTTATGGTACAGTTGTCAGAGTTTGGATTTCAAGATCCCTTTCTCTCCCGGGCTCAATCGAAGCAATTCGCTCAAAGCACTCCGCACTCTGCTCATAGCACTCCACACTCCTTAAAACGTGACATGAGCTAAATTTTGGCTCCTGTCAGTGATTGTTTATAGTTTTGTTTCTTCAACAATGATGGAGTTGTTTTCTTCAACAGATAGTAGAATGTATAGTTTTGTTTCTTCTGTAGATGATAGAAGGTATAGTTTTTTTCTTCTATAGATGTTAGAATATAGTTTTTCTTCTGCAGATATTAGCATGTATAATTTTGTCTCTTCTACAGATTGCAGAGTTTATGTTAAAGAACATGAAAATTACTGTTGAAAAGCTTCATAGCTGTGCACTTGAAACCCACATGGATAAGAGCATAGAAATTGACGCCAGACTAGACAGCACCTTTAAGAAGCTGTCAGGTTTGTTAACAAATTTTAGACCTGAGATTATGGAGCTGTGGAAACCTCGCCTGGTACATTTCTTCAGAACCTGGAGAATATCGAACCTGCCTTCCGAGGGTGAAGATCTTTCAGACCTGTTTTGGTTTGTGCAGGGTTTAGAGCTTCAGCTGTCTGATGATAGTTTTGAGGTTGACTGCATTTGCATGAAGAGCGGCAAATATCACAACTGCATTGAAAAGCTGATGAAATTCAACTGTCACAGTAAAACCCCGCTCCATATGCTGGATTCATTCTCTGTGGTTGTCTGCGTGAATGCAAATTATGATGTTGGAGGTGAGAAATTCATTCCAGCTCAGCAGGCCGACATATCTGTTTCTGAAATTGTTGAAAACTCAAAGCTCAAATTGGGACTGTGTGCATGCTGCACTCCACGAAGGCTTAAAAAATGGCTTCCTAATATGGAGCTGAATGATCCAGAAAGTAAAAGTAATCCTGTAGCGGAACTCAAGCAGATTGATGGTAAATCATCCTGGATGAATTTAAATAAACAGGTCACAACAAAAGCCGTTGGACACAGCTCTCAGACAGGTGGAGATGATGATTTGCCTGGAAGCACGGCAGCATTGTCTCAGGATGTTCCTGATTCTTTCTTACCTTCATGTTCTGGAAGCTTCCAAGACAAGGAATCCAGGATCCTGGTGGTGTTGGCACCGACTGCAGACATGGCAGCCCAGCTGCTGGCAACTGATGAAGGTACATAGTTGTCTTGTGTTGTAAATCATTGGCCTGCACTAGACGTGCCCCAGTCTCTGTTTCTGTAGTTTTGTAAAAATGAATGGATGAGTTGGGGGTGGGGTGGCAGCTTAGAAATTACATTGTCCACCTCAAGTTCAGCATTTGCAGGGTTCAGTCCCAGTATAAGGTTGGGAAGTTTTCCACTTTTACAGAACAATTGGTACCTAATAATATCACACGTCCCACTGATCTCTTGGGAAGTGAGATACCTAATGATATCACATGTGTCACCAATCTCTTGGGAAATGAGATACCTAATATCACATGTCCCACTGATCTCTTGGGAAGTGAGATACCTAATGATATCACATGTCCCACTGATCTCTTGGGAAGTGAGATACCTAATATCACATGTGTCGCCAATCTCTTGGGAAATGAGATACCTAATGATATCACATGTCCCACTGATCTCTTGGGAAGTGAGATACCTAATGATATCACATGTCCCACTGATCTCTTGGGAAGTGAGATACCTAATGATATCACATGTCCCACCGATCTCTTGGGAAGTGAGATACCTAATGATATCACATGTGTCACCAATCTCTTGGGAAGTGAGATACCTGATGATATTACATGTCCCACCGATCTCTTGTGAAGTGAGATACCTAATGATATCACATATCCCACTTATCTCTTGGGAAGTGAGATACCTAATGATATCACATGTGTCACCAATCTCTTGGGAAGTGAGATACCTAATAATATCACATGTCCCACTGATCTCTTGGGAAGTGAGATACCTAATAATATCACATGTCCCACTGATCTCTTGGGAAGTTAGATACCTAATATCACATTTCCCGCTGATCTCTTGGGAAGTGAGATACCTAATGATATCACATGTCCCACTGATCTCTTGGGAAATGAGATACCTAATGATATCACATGTCCCACTGATCTCTTGGGAAGTGAGATACCTAATAATATCACATGTCCCACTGATCTCTTGGGAAGTGAGATACCTAATATCACATGTCCCACTGATCTCTTGGGAAATGAGATACCTAATATCACATGTGTCGCCAATCTCTTGGGAAGTGAGATACCTAATGATATCACATGTCCTGCTGATCTCTTGGGAAGTGAGATACCTAATATCACATGTCCCACTGATCTCTTGGGAAATGAGATACCTAATATCACATGTGTCGCCAATCTCTTGGGAAGTGAGATACCTAATGATATCACATGTCCTGTTTATCTCTTGGGAAGTGAGATACCTAATGATATCACATGTCCTGCTGATCTCTTGGGAAGTGAGATACCTAATATCACATGTCCCACTGATCTCTTGGGAAATGAGATACCTAATATCACATGTGTCGCCAATCTCTTGGGAAGTGAGATACCTGATGATATCACATGTCCCACCGATCTCTTGGGTAGTGAAATCGAATGCCTAGCCTCAGATAAGGGTTGGAAATAGGAAGTCTCATTGTGCACCTGGCAAAATTGTTAGGAAGATAAATCTACCCACGGGTAGATAGAGCCCGTTACCTTGGGTGGAATCTAGCTAGAGGAAGCAAACCTTTCAGAAATACATGCTGAAGTTGGACACACTGACCTGTGAGGTGCTTAACTAGGTGTGATGCATTCACCCTGAAAGAGGGGTGAACAAAGAAAAAGAATAAACAAGCCAAAATAAATAACGATGTTAAAGGTGTCATGGGCGGCACGATGAATATTTTCTTTGAAGAGTGACGGAAGGCCAGTCAGTCATGCCATGAGCAGTGTGAAGAGTGACGGAAGGCCAGTCAGTCATGCCATGAGCAGTGTGAAGAGTGACGGAAGGCCAGTCAGTCATGCCATGAGCAGTGTGAAGAGTGACGGAAGGCCAGTCAGTCATGCCATGAGCAGTGTGAAGAGTGACGGAAGGCCAGTCAGTCATGCCATGAGCAGTGTGAAGAGTGACGGAAGGCCAGTCAGTCATGCCATGAGCAGAACTAAATATGTTGCAGTAGGAAATAAAAACAGTTAGATACATGTAAATGTGAAAAAGTGAGATATACTAAACATGGACAGTGTTTATACTTTACAACAAACTCCACAATGGTGAACATAAATAATAGGAGGAAAAATTTTTAAAAAGTACACTATGAAACAATGATTGATGTTTCGAATATAATAATCGCCCTCAGGAAAAACACAAATGGATCTAAAGAAAAACATGAAATTAGAAAACGTGATAGTATTAAAACACAAATCCTTCGTTGTTAGAGAGGTGGGATTTTCCCCTATTATTTATGTTCACCATTATGGAGTTCATTGTAAGGTATGTACACTGTTGCTGTCCCCCTATTTGTTTAACCTGTACGCCGAAAATACAATGAGAAATGTAAGAGATGATATAAACAGGGAGCTATATGATGCCCTAAATATCGGCGGTCATGACATACCAGAGATTCGATATGCTGATGATACAGTATTACTATCCACAACACAGAATGGCATAGAAAACCTAATAGCCTCAACCCAATTGAATAGTGAAAATCACAACTTATATCTTAACATAGCAAAAACAAAGATAATGCATACAGATAAAACTACCATGGAGAAAGAAATATACATTAATGGGGGAAAATTGGAGGCGGTGGAAAATTTTGAATATCTTGGGTCATTGATTACCAACAACGGTGACACAATGAAAGAAATTAAACGGCGACTATCCATTGCTCTTCAAAGACTAAAACAGCTGAATAAATTATGGAGTGGGACAGACAGAATTACAAAAATTAGATTTTTAAGAGCATGCATCTTTCCCATTGCAACATATGCCTGTGAGACATGGACACTTACTAAACAAGCTGAACAGCGCATAAACGCCTTTGAATATAAATGTTATAGACGAGTTCTAAGAATATCTTGGGTAAAGAAAAGAACAAATGCATCCATACCTCAAGAATTGAATATTGAAGAAGGTTGGCTATTAAAGACGATAAAACAAAGAAAATTGAAATATTTTGGTCACTTGAAACGTCACGAAAGTTTGGAGAGAACAATAATGGAAGGGTATATGCCTGGGAAGAGAGGAAGAGGAAGGCCAAAGAGAAGATGGGTGCAGGATGTGGTGGATGATCTCCAGATGGGTGTATCAGACGTGGGACATCTTGCTTATGATCGAGAGGTTTTCCAGAAGGTTGTTATGGGAGCGAGGTTCTGCAAAGGACATGCTAATGAATGAATGAATGTACACTGTGTCTGTATTTAGTGTATATAATTTTTTCATAGGAGTAACATGTAACTAACTTATTTCCTATTGTTATATCCTGCTGCAGTCATTGCTTCTCAGTGATAACCTGAGTAATTTTATATCATCAGAGAGTGATGGGCGACTGGTGCAGACACCACAACTGGAGTTGGCCTACTTTGACATTGAAATGGAAACCTGGTGCCGTGGCTGCAAGCTGGATTTTCCCATCAATGGTCCAATGCTTGAAAAGCATTCATGGAGAATTGCCTTTTTCAACAGCTGCCTTTATATGTTCAGGTAAGAAGACATGCAGCTCACAGTTTAGTTAGTACCTCTGTGTTCATAGGTTATTCATTGAGTATGGTTTGGAACAAAACTATGGAATCATATAAATATTTTTCTTCTATTTACCTCAGTGAAGTGTTGATCAAGTATTTTAATGTGCTCTTTCTAATGCTCTTTGTAAGTTGGTATTAATTTCTCCATCACTCCGTCTTGTATGTGGTCTTCCCCTGGCTCTGTATCCATTATATTTCTGCAATGTGGATCGTATGGAATAATATGAATATTCACTGTTTGAATTCCCTCTGGACCCTGGATGGTTAACCATGAAATATTCACTCCCTCTGGACACTAGAGCCTGTTAACCATGAAATACCTCATTCCCGTGGAGACTGGAGCCTGTTGACCATGAAATACCTCATTCCCTCTAGACACTGGAGCCTGTTGACCATGAAATACCTCATTCCCTCTGGACACTGGAGCCTGTTGACCATGAAATACCTCATTCCCTCTGGACACTGGAGTCTTTTGACCATGAAATACCCCAGACCTGTGGAGACAATATTACCAACCTTGACCCCAGACCAGGTGTTCTGTATGTGCTGTGTGGAATCCTGACCTGGTTACATCTAATTAATTAAGTGCCTTGCGATGATTAATTGTCTTAAGTGACTTCCCATATCAACCATGGATTTATATACAGTAGTTTTCCCTGGACAACCCTTTTTAATTTGATATATAATACTGTATAATATCTGCTACCATATTAACAACTTTTAAGTCATAACTGTGACACACCCCTACTTTCCATTTTTCCACCATCCATTTTTGTATGGTCCAAAGCAACTTTTTTTCTGTTTGGCCTGAATCTGTTAATATCCCACTCACAGATTGTCCTGTGGAAAGTGGGAACTGGCATGCCCTGAGTGGTAGCCCCTGTCACTTGGCATGCCCTGGGTGGTTGCGCCTTGGCATGCCCTGAGTGGTAGCCCCTGTCACTTGGGAAAAATGCAGGTTTGTTAGGACATTGTGGATATTCTGCCCAGGCAATACAAGGTTTAAATGGTTGAATGCTTTTGTGCTTAAACTTCCAGCAAGCTGAGGGTAGAGAGCTGAGGGTAGAGAGCTAATTTCCGACACCAGCCAGTTGGACTTCAGTGTTGAATTCTTGTTAAAACAAAGCAAGGGCAAATTACTCAACATAAAATTGTCTAACAAATCAAGCTGTAGTTGAGGTTGATTGAAACATCCTGCAATAGACATGCAACATTCAGTGCAAGTTTTCGAGGTCATGACCAGGTTAATAGATTGGCTGTTGTGAGAGCTAGTTTACAATATGGCTGCTGCTGCTGTCCCTCTGGGTGGAGAGCTAGTTTACAATATGGCTGCTGCTGTTGCCCCTCTGGGTGGACAGCTAGTTTACAATATGGCTGCTGCTGTCCCTCTGGGTGGACAGCTAGTTTACAATATGGCTGCTGCTGCTGTCCCTCTGGGTGGAGAGCTAGTTTACAATATGGCTGCTGTTGCCCCTCTGGGTGGAGAGCTAGTTTACAATATGGCTGCTGCTGCTGCTGTCCCTCTGGGTGGACAGCTAGTTTACAATATGGCTGCTGCTGTCCCTCTGGGAGGACAGCTAGTTTACAATATGGCTGCTGCTGTTGCCCCTCTGGGTGGACAGCTAGTTTACAATATGGCTGCTGCTGTTGTCCCTCTGGGAGGACAGCTAGTTTACAATATGGCTGCTGCTGTCCCTCTGGGTGGACAGCTAGTTTACAATATGGCTGCTGCTGCTGTCCCTCTGGGTGGACAGCTAGTTTACAATATGGCTGCTGCTGCTGTCCCTCTGGGTGGAGAGCTAGTTTACAATATGGCTGCTGCTGCTGTCCCTCTGTGTGGACAGCTAGTTTACAATATGGCTGCTGCCGTCCCTCTGGGTAGACAGCTAGTTTACAATATGGCTGCTGCTGTCCCTGTGGGTGGAGCGCTAGTTCACAATATGGCTGCTGCTGCTGTCCCTCTGGTTGGACAGGTAGTTTACAATATGGCTGCTGCTGCTGTCCCTCTGGGTAGACAGCTAGTTTACAATATGGCTGCTGCTGTTGTCCCTCTGGGTAGACAGCTAGTTTACAATATGGCTGCTGCTGCTGCTGTCCCTCTGGTTGGACAGTTAGTTTACAATATGGCTGCTGCTGCTGCTGTCCCTCTGGTTGGACAGTTAGTTCACAATATGGCTGCTGCTGCTGCTGTCCCTCTGGTTGGACAGTTAGTTTACAATATGGCTGCTGCTGTCCCTCTGGTTGGACAGTTAGTTTACAATATGGCTGCTGCTGCTGCTGTCCCTCTGGTTGGACAGTTAGTTTACAATATGGCTCCTGCTGCTGCTGTCCCTCTGGTTGGACAGGTAGTTTACAATATGGCTGCTGCTGTCCCTCTGGGTAGACAGCTAGTTTACAATATGGTTGCTGCTGCCCCTCTGGGTGGACAGCTAGTTTACAATATGGCTGCTGCTGTCCCTCTGGTTGGACAGCTAGTTTACAATATGGCTACTGCTGTCCCTCTGGGTGGATAGCTAGTTTACAATATGGCTGTTGCTGTCCCTCTGGGTGGAGAGCTAGTTTACAATATGGCTGCTGCTGTCCCTCTGGTTGGACAGCTAGCTTACAATATGGCTGCTGCTGTCCCTCTGGTTGGACAGCTAGTTTACAATATGGCTGCTGCTGTCCCTCTGGGTGGAGAGCTAGTTTACAATATGGCTGCTGCTATTATAGTGTAGAGATGTTACACACAGGTTAGAAGGCACGTGATGATCGTACAGCACACAAGTCTCCGTTGTTTAGAACATTCTTTATTAGTCGAATCGTTCAACTACAGAATAATAATGGTAAGCTCAAATTCCGATGTTTACATGTTTTCTCTACTTCCCTGATAGCTGGCCCCCAAGTGACGTGTGTGCCAGCCTAGATACACTTCTTCATTCGTGCACACACGTTCACTAGCTATGGTTTTCCCACTAGTCAAGGAATGCGCAGCATTCCTTAACTCTTTACTCCTAAGCTACTCCCTTTACTGTTACATATACCTCCCCTTCTTCAAAGAGAATTTTTCCCTGAAAAAATCTCAACCCCAACTCTTAAGCACTTAACTCTACATCTCTATACCACAATTAACAACAATTCCATATAATTCCTAACTCAATTCTCATTCTCCTATCTCATCATAGCCAATTGCTAACCAGAGACAATAATACCGAAACTCTCTACAAAACTCGTTATAAAGTTCTCTAGAAAACTCGCTACAAAACTCTCCATAAAATTCTCCAGAAAACTCGCTACAAAACTCTCCATAAAATTCTCCAGAAAACTCGCTACAAAACTCTCCATAAGCGAACCGCTTTTAAATTTAAAGTGTCCATCTAAATTATGATTGACAAAACTGAAGATATTCCCCTTATCTTTTATTTCTCCCTTATTCACATTCTCACACTCTCACTATTCTAGGATAGACAGAAAAAAATAGTTAGATTGGGTATGTTAGATTTGGTAGGTGCGCACCTAAAAATAAATAAGAAAAAGTAAGAAGTAATCACCTTTCTCTTCCCATACATTCTCAAAACTTTATAAAAATAAAGTTTCAAAATTTATCTTCAGTTTCCGTCAATAATAATTGTTATTATCAAAAAAATATGTTAATCCAAAACTACCAGCTTTTGTATCATTCACCTCGTCAAGTTCAAGTTTACCATTCCTTCACACAAAAAAAAAACAACTCCAAATTATTAGTATACTGTTACGTACAGTCTTCTTCTTCCAATGTCTACTTATTTAAATGCCAAAACTCAAGCTGGCATTCCCCCCATATTTTCCCATTAAACGCTGTTCAACCCAGCTCCTATTTTTAACCCAAACATTTACATTGCGAACCAGCTAATGTAGTCCCAAATTCACTCCCCCACATACTCCTCCATTACAACATATTGAGTCACTTCACTAACCATTACTTCTTCCCCCTTAACTCCATCATGTTTCACCCTCAATTTCTATTTATAAACGTTATATACGTTAAACGACTCAACTACTTTAAGTCATCTGTTTCTTCTAACTGAACGTCAAACTAATAATCATTTTAAACACACTCAGGGTAACTCAATAAAACCAAAACATTGTAAAAATAACCAGCTAAGTTAACTTATTCTTCACATTTCATAAAACACCATTGAAGTCCAAACAATTGACTAAACCATATCAACCCCCTCATTCTTTGACATCATATTTATCCCCACACATTAATCAAATTAAACATATATAAGGAAATGCAAGACCATTTTATGACTACTCAATAATTGTTTTCCGTTTAAGAAAAACTCCACACTTCACTTAAAAACCAACATGATCACAAAACATATACCAATAAGTCTCAAGTTATTACCATACTACCTCCCAACAACTCTTGCTTACGTTATTTACCAACTACCTTCTTTGTAAACACAAAAATATCGTGTCTAACTTCTTCTTCTATCTGCCATCTGCAGAATATTCTACCAGGCTATTTATCTATCTCTTCTCCATTTTCTTAATAACTTCAAATTTTTTTCTATAATTGCAATATCTACATCAATGTCGCTATCCTCCCGAGGAGAGCTATCTTCTTTCATATCAGCTTCTTCATCAGTTTCTGACTTTTCATCCATTTCTTGTTCCCCATCTGTATATCCATTACTAGCAACCGCTAATTTCTTCCTTTCTAAATCCAATCTAATTTTCCTGTCTTGCCGTCTCAACAAATTTTCAAATAGTGGCATATCTTCACCACTTGAAGAACTCTCTAAGTTTCCTTTGCCTCTTAATTTCTTTTTCTTTCTGACTATCTAACTTTCTTTTTACTGCCTGTCTTGTATTCATAAATGGAGGTTCTATTTTTTCCTTGACTGATTCTTCGCTAATATAATCGTCATACATGTTATTTTCCTCCGTCATGACTGTTTTTGGTACTGTTTCTTCTTGTTCAGCTGTAGTAGATGCTGTTGTCACTTGTTTCCCATTCTCTATAGGTATTGGATATACCGACTGTCTGACAATCTGTCCACCTGACAATATTTCTTCGGAACAATAATTATTATTACTATTCTCTGCATCCCTTTCCTCATTATCCCGCCTTAAGTGCTCTACATGTGAACGTGCAACATGCCCTGAAATTTGATTCTTAATAGTATATGACACTGGACCCTTTTTTTCTAAAATATAGTATCCCGGGACCCAATGAGCATCAAACTTAGAGTTTTTTCTATGTTTTTTGTAATACACCCTATCACCTATGTTGAACTCTTGTAAGTGTGCATTTTTATTTGCGTATTTCTTCTGTCTTTCTCTAGCCTTAATTATATTATTTCTTAAACGTACATGTGCTTTGTGCATCTCTTGCAACCTTGTTTCCTGAAAATCTTCCCCCAGATATTTTCTCCTAGGCTTTAATAAATTATCAATTGGCAATATTGATTCTCTCCCATGTACTAAGTAAAAAGGTGAGAAACCTGTTCCTTCATTTTCGTGTGTACGTATCGCCGCTAATGCTATCCCCAAATAAAGATCCCAATCCATATCGTGTGCTTCTACATTTTTCGCTAGAATATTGTATAGTGTTCTATGTTGTCTCTCATTTTTAGCATTAGAAGTTGGTCTGTAATATGAAGTCCTAATGTGTTTTATATTCAAATCTTTTACCAATTTTTCAAACTTTCTATTTACAAATTCTTTCCCATTGTCTGTAAGTATTATTTGTGGACACCCAAACCTTGGTATAAATTCTTGTAAAAGCATATTTATAACTGAATCAGCACTCTTGTCTGGAATCGGATAAACTTCTGGCCAGAGACTATATGAATCAACTATATGTAGTAGGTATACATTTCCCAATAATGTTTTTGGATGAGGACCTGAAATATCCAAACTTACTTTCTGCATTGGAAATTGAGGAATATCGGTATCTTGTAAAGGACATTTGATTATCTTCATGTTTCTTAACCTACACTTTTCACACGCTTCAACATATTCATATACGCTTTTGAATAAATTCGGCCAGTAATATTTACTGCTAATAGCCTTCACTAACTTATCTCGTCCAAAATGACCATTATTATCGTGATATGCCTTTAAGACTTCTTGTTCTAAATGTTTCGGAATATATTTTCTTACTCCTTCACCTTTTTCACTGATATAATATAATTGATTATCTTCTTGTAACTCTACAAACTTTCTTTTAAAACTATTTTCCCCTGTTTCTTTCAGTTTTCTTTTTATCTGTACTATTTTTGGATCTAATTCTTGTTCTGTTTTCATATCAAACTGTTCTAAATGTGGGTCTTCTGTTCTAGGTTCAGACTCTTGATCCGATGGTAAACTCTCAAATTCTTCCCTATTTATTATGGCAGAATCTAATATATTTACTTGCCAGTTTCGATCGTCTAACTCTGGTTCAGCTTCATCTTCCGTGTTTCCTGACGACTGTGTATATGGGATCCTAGACAAAAGATCGGCGCATGTATTATGTTTCCCTGAAACATATTCAACCTTAGCATTGTATCCCTGTAAATTCAATGCCCACGTTTGTATTTTCCTATTTTGTATTGGTGCTTCTAATATCGACTTTAATGGCATGTGGTCAGTTCTAATAATGAAATTGGCGTTATGTAAGTAGTAATTTAATTTTTGAAGAGCGTAGTGTATAGCATATGCTTCTTTCTCAATAATCGGCCATTTCTTTTGAGTCTTGCTGAGTTTATGAGACAAGAAATAGATTGGTCTTTCATTTTTAACCCCTGGTATTCCAGATTCTTCTCCTTCATATGGTTGAACCAAACATGCTCCTATTGCGTTGTCTGAAGCATCTGTGTATAGTATTAGCTGTTTATTCAGGTCTGGATGTGTCAATAATGGTACCACTGTTAAGCTATCTTTTAAAAGTTTGAACGCTTTTTGACACTCATCATTCCACTTAAATCTAGCGTATTTTCCCGTTAAATTCGTAATAGGTATTGCTATCCTTGAAAACGCTGGTACAAACCTCCTATAATATGCACACGTACCTATAAATGCACGCACTTCCTTAACATTAGTTGGAGGAGGTAACTCTTTAATAACCTTTATCTTGTCCTGGTCTGGTTTAATACCTTCCCTATTTATTATATAGCCTAAATATTTTGTTTCTGTCTTTAAAAACTGGCACTTACTAAGCTTTAATTTAACGTCATGCCTTCTTAATCTGTCAAATACTAGTCTAATATGTTTCAAATGATTCTCCACATTCCCTTTCGTAAATATCAATATGTCATCTATATAGGCCAGGGCAAAATTTTGCATACCGTCTAGTACTTCATTTATTAAGAACATATAGTGAGACGGTGCATTTTTGAGACCGAATGGCATACGTAAGAATTCGTAAGAACCCATATGAGTACAAAAGGCACTTTTCTTTTGCGCGTCCTCCGACATCGGAATACACCAAAATCCTGCTCTTGCATCCAGCGTTGTGAAATATGTAGAGCCATTAAGTAACCCCAAAATATCATCAATCACCGGCAATGGGTACGCTACATTCTTAGTAATTTTGTTCAACGCCCTGTAGTCACAACAGAACCTGTTCGAACCATCAGATTTGGCTACTATGACGACCGGAGATGACCATTCTGATTTTGATCTTGTTATTATGCCTGCTTTCAACATATCTTCTATTGCCTTTTCTACGACTTCTCTATTTCTTAATGGAGTTCTATATGGTTTTAAACTAATTGGTGGATGGTCTCCCGTATCTATTTCCATTGTAACTGTTTTTGTCTTTCCCAATTCTAAATCATTAATTGCAAACACATCCTGATTTTGTTTTATAAGTTGTTCTAATACTTCCTTATTTTCTGGCGGAGTTTTTAACTGTGCCAACAATTCTTGTTCCCTTGTCACTTTGTCTAGTGAATGTATTTGGGCTGTATTTCTTCTGGATGGATGGATCAATTCATCCATTTTTACGTTCCCTTTTCGTCCGCATCCGCGCCTGTTATTAATTCTTTCACTAGAGGTTTCTGAATAACTTATGCCTGCCATATTTACTCTATCTGTTGCCAATATGTCACTAACATTATGTTCTAGCTTGGCTATTACACATCCTCTGTATAATTTAATTTCTCTACCTGTGTTATTAATAACCATCACTGGAAATGTTAAACTTTTATCCAATTCTATTATTCCATCCGGAACTTCTAAACCTGGCTCATCAATTATTTCTTTTTGCAATTCAGTGATTCTGACTATGTTTCCTGCTACATAATACGGGTTTCTCTTCAGCTTTGCTTGTATCAAATTAACTGACTGTGGTTTTAAATTCATGGTCGTTTTGACTCTAACTAGTGTCGACACATGCATATCTTCTTCTAAATCTACGTAAACATCTTGGAATTTTAATTTATGCAAATCAAATAAAAGTCTCACCCCATTTTTCAATAAAAAATCTCTACCCAATATCATATTTCTATTTAAATCTTTGACCACATGGAACATATGCCTGACATTTATCCCTCCTAATTTCAAGTTTATCATCGTTTGTCCTAGCACTTCTAATTTTTGTCCCGTTACCGAATGAAGATTCTCCTGAATTCTAAATATTTTACAATTTTTTAACATTCGATATAAAAATGCTTCTTTAATCACGCTAACTTGTGCTCCCGAATCAACTAATGTTCTAACTTTATATTTTCCTATTTGTACTATACATGAACTAGGATCTACCATATTTAATGACAATTGTTTTATCTCGGCTTGTTTTTTATTTCTAAATGTCCTACTATACTCATCCTTTGGGTTTTTAATACATTGATGCCCCTTTTGGACCTTACTATCTTCCCTCCTACTGCCGATCCTGTTCAGTAAGCGGGATGCCAATTTCCCTGATTTCCTGACCTTCTAAAATTTCTCTGCATTTCTCCATAATTCCCATTTGCTGGTCTGCCATTTGCAGTTCTATTCTGTGTACTCGTCTGAACACCTCTATTATTTTGTGTATTCGATGGGACACGTCTGTTACCACAGAAGCGAAAAAAGTGCCCACGTTGGTGACATCCCCAACAAACCACATTCGAGTTATTTGTGTTACCTTCCATGTTTCTTATAGTATTTCTCACTTGTCCTCCTCTACCTTGATTATATACGTTATCGTTTCTTTGTACCATCTGTATTTCTCCTCTTCTTCCTCTCCATCCATGTCTATACTGTCCTATTTCCATAGGTTCTTCAATTCTATCTTCTGAACTACAACCTAACTCTCGTCCTACCCTTAATCTAAACCTTCTCCTCAAGCTTTCCTCTTGTATAGCGATATCTACCGCTTGTGACAATCTTGCAGGATTCTCTCTTAATAATTTAAATTTCAATCCATCTGACCTAATCTCATCAACAAAAATCCCTACTAACATCCGTTCCACTTCTTCAGCTCGTACATTCTGTCCTAAAAATGACTCTTCAGCTAAATTGATTAACCTGTCACTGTATAGCTGTACACTTTCTGTAGTATTTTGTCTAGTCTGTCGCAATACTGAGAATGCGTGTTGTGGATCAGTAATTTCAGCGTATTTTCTTGCGAGATCATCTTTAAATTCTTCCCAGGTTTCACCTCCTCCTGCTTCTAGTTTTCTTCTTATATGGTCAGAAACTGGACTTGTACTTGTTCTGTATGCCAAATTCTTTTTCTCCTCATCTGTAGCGTTTACTAAATAAGCATGTTTCTCAATAGAAATGACCCATTTCTTAAACTGGTTTGCTTGTCCATTAAATCTCTCAACATCACTGCTTACATTTTGTTGTCTTAACACTGCATCCAACCTTGATATTTCTCCACCAACTCCCGTCAGTACCTGTGAAAAATCTTGGGGTTCCATTCTAGAATCTATAATGGAAATTATTAAGCAATATACAAATATTTCAAACAATATTAATTTCAAATTCAGCAGCAATACATAATCTGTTCAATTAATTACTCTAATATTATCTATTATCTAACTATACTAACAAAAAACTCCAATCGAAGATCCTGACGAAGATAATTTTCTGTTCCAATCACGAATCCTGATAAAAGAACTTAAATGAAATCCTGATGAAGAAATTTCTAATTGATCCTGATACCAACAAAAAAAAAAGGACTCTAATCGACACCGTTGAAAGGAGCAGAACAAAGAAGAGCCTCTGGATTTCTTAATTCAATCGAAGTCGAAGTCAGTTCTTTCCAATTATTTTCCTGTCGTTGATTGTGCTCGATATAACGCTCGATACCAAACTGCTTGATTACTTGCTCGATTGACTGTAAGCGTTAGACTTTAATTTCCGTCAAGCAAGGTCACCTTCACGATTTTTCAACCGACAACTGCTCCCGGTTTCAGCAAAAATCACTTTCCAACAGCAATCTGGCATTTTCATATGTTTCAGCGTAAAAACGATCCAGTCAACAACAATTGGATTCAAACCTGACTCTATCCACTCCGTTATATGTTAGGTGGCATTCCAACAACGGTCAGTTAAATTTATTGTAACAACTTTTGACTTGAGACAAGTTGACTATATTCATCAATGCCTTCACTTAAGTGAAGTGACTGTAGAGAGTATTGAGGATCTCGATTTAATAATTATGAAATTTGCAATATAACCTTGACTTCACCTTCAACAGTCCAATGAGCTAAAACTCATAATTTTCAGCATTCTTTGTTTTACTTGGAGTTTTATTTGGAGCAGGTTATTGTTCTGTTGAAATTAAATCATTTCTGGTACCTCGAGACTTCATAAGTTGTTGTAACATGTAATCAGCGAGTTCATTCTTATAACCTTGTGTACTAATTTTTGATGCAAAACGGCATTACTTGATCTCATTATACAATTAGCGTTGGTCAGTGCTCAAGTTATTTCATACTATTAATTAGATAAAAACATCAGTCTTTCAAAAAAATAAGTTAATCAGTCAAACCTTCTGAGCTGGCCTGAGAAATCGATCTCCTTTTTAAACAGAAATACACTGAGAACCCACAACAACTACCCCTGGGCGGGCTTTCAGCTGTTGCGTTTCTTATTATTATTTACTTAAAAACTTCCTTCTCCAGACGCCCAGACACAAGAATCTTTCATGGCGGTAACTCTCTCCACGACATCCCATATTTCTTGAGGTCAAAGGCACCAAATCAACCTGTATTATAGTGTAGAGATGTTACACACAGGTTAGAAGGCACATGATGATCGTACAGCACACAAGTCTCCGTTGTTTAGAACATTCTTTATTAGTCGAATCGTTCAACTACAGAATAATAATGGTAAGCTCAAATTCCGATGTTTACATGTTTTCTCTACTTCCCTGATAGCTGGCCCCCAAGTGACGTGTGTGCCAGCCTAGATACACTTCTTCATTCGTGCACACACGTTCACTAGCTATGGTTTTCCCACTAGTCAAGGAATGCGCAGCATTCCTTAACTCTTTACTCCTAAGCTACTCCCTTTACTGTTACACTGCTGCTGTCCCTCTGGGTGGACAGCTAGTTTACAATATGGCTGCTGCTGTTGTCCCTCTGGGAGGACAGCTAGTTTACAATATGGCTGCTGCTGTCCCTCTGGGTGGAGAGCTAGTTTACAATATGGCTGCTGCTGTCCCTCTGGGTGGAGAGCTAGTTTACAATATGGCTGCTGCTGTCCCTCTGGGTGGAGCGATAGTTTACAATATGGCTGCTGCTGTCCCTCTGGGTGGAGCACTAGTTTACAATATGGCTGCTGTTGTCCCTCTGGGTGGACAGCTAGTTTACAGTATGGCTGCTGCTGTCCCTCTGGGTGGAGCACTAGTTTACAATATGGCTGCTGTTGTCCCTCTGGGTGGACAGCTAGTTTACAGTATGGCTGCTGCTGTCCCTCTGGGTAGAGAGCTAGGTTACAGTAAGACTGCTGCTATCCCTCTGGGTAGAGAGCTAGGTTACAGTATGGCTGCTGTTGTCCCTCTGGGTAGAGAGCTAGGTTACAGTATTGCTGCTGTTGTCCCTCTGGGTAGAGAGCTAGGTTACAGTAAGACTGCTGCTATCCCTCTGGGTAGAGAGCTAGGTTACAGTATTGCTGCTGTTGTGCCTCTGGGTAGAGAGCTAGGTTACAGTAAGACTGCTGCTATCCCTCTGGGTAGAGAGCTAGGTTACAGTAAGACTGCTGCTATCCCTCTGGGTAGAGAGCTAGGTTACAGTATGGCTGCTGTTGTCCCTCTGGGTAGAGAGCTAGGTTACAGTAAGGCTGCTGCTATCCCTCTGGGTAGAGAGCTAGGTTACAGTATGGCTGCTGTTGTCCCTCTGGGTAGAGAGCTAGGTTACAGTAAGGCTGCTGCTATCCCTCTGGGTAGAGAGCTAGGTTACAGTAAGACTGCTGCTATCCCTCTGGGTAGAGAGCTAGGTTACAGTGTTGCTGCTGTTGTCCCTCTGGGTAGAGAGCTAGGTTACAGTATTGCTGCTGTTGTCCCTCTGGGTAGAGAGCTAGGTTACAGTAAGACTGCTGCTATCCCTCTGGGTAGAGAGCTAGGTTACAGTATGGCTGCTACTGTCCCTCTGGGTAGAGAGCTAGGTTACAGTAAGGCTGATGTTGTCCCTCTGGGTAGAGAGCTAGGTTACAGTATGGCTGCTACTGTCCCTCTGGGTAGAGAGCTAGGTTACAGTAAGGCTGATGTTGTCCCTCTGGGTAGAGAGCTAGGTTACAGTAAGACTGCTGCTATCCCTCTGGGTAGAGAGCTAGGTTACAGTATGGCTGCTACTGTCCCTCTGGGTAGAGAGCTAGGTTACAGTAAGGCTGATGTTGTCCCTCTGGGTAGAGAGCTAGGTTACAGTATGGCTGCTACTGTCCCTCTGGGTAGAGAGCTAGGTTACAGTAAGGCTGATGTTGTCCCTCTGGGTAGAGAGCTAGGTTTCAGTAAGACTGCTGCTATCCCTCTGGGTAGAGAGCTAGGTTACAGTAAGGCTGATGTTGTCCCTCTGGGTAGAGAGCTAGGTTACAGTAAGGCTGATGTGGTGAAGGATTTCTGGGACCAGGTGGAGAGTACAACTGAACATAGTATCCATGCTTGGAGAGACAGCATCACGAGGGGATGACTAGGTCTGGACAACACTCAGCTCATAGGGGAAAAACCAGGCAGTCTTTTGTACTATGGCAAACCTATAGATGCCCCGTCTCCCTCTGCAAATGTGAAGCTGATTATTGCAGTCAATCATTGGTTGTGAATACCATTAACTGATTAAATGCCATGCAATGATTAATAGTCTTTAGTGACTTCCCGTATCTGCTATAAGCTTATATACAGTAGGTTTCCTTATACAACCCCCTTTAATTTGATATATAATACAAAATGCTACCACATTAACAATTTTTAAGTCATAACTGACACGCCTATACTTCTCATTCTCCACCATCCATTGTTTTGGCACTGAGTTAGTTGATATCTCAATCTGAGCAGTTATTTTGCTATATATTGCTAGCTTGCTTTTATTGTCTATATTGGTGTCTTCTACTATAAAGCTTAAAATATCAACCAATCAGTTTTTCATTCTCATTGAATGACAGTACAGATGAAAATGAAAATGTCACCCAACGACCAGGCCAATTTAAATATCTGCCTCCCTTTGCCTTTGAACCCATGATCTTTGGGCCAACTGGCAGATGTGTTAGCCACTGCACTACCACAGATCACTCCAGGGGGAATTGATGTTATTAAATAATGTAAATTTTGAGATGTTTCCATATTATGTTATCTGATACATTATATGTTCAGTAATATATTAGGCAATATATTATATTAAGTGGAAATTAGGTAATATATTATATTAAGTGGAAATTAGGCAATATATTATATTAAGTGGAAATTAGGCAATATATTATATTAAGTGGAAATTAGGCAATATATTATATTAAGTGGAAATTAGGCAATACATTATATTAAGTGGAAATTAGGCAGTATATTATATTAAGTGGAAATTAGGCAATATATTATATTAAGTGGAAATTAGGCAGTACATTATAATAAATATAAGTTGGGTACTACATTATATTACATATAATTTAGATAATGCATTATATTAAGTATACGTTAGGTAATACATTAAATTAAGTATAAGTTATATAATACATTATAATAACATGCATTAGGTAATGCATTATGTGTTCGATAATGTATTAAAATATCACACCACTGCAATCCACAGCCTAAGCCTGGAAACTGGTCTGCAGTACAACACTCTAACGAACAGCTGGGAGCATCTGGAATGGGGTGACATGAAGAGGCATCAAGAGGCTACATCAACCACGTGGATACATGCTAGTGAAACAACATACCCTGCGCTCACACATGTTTCATGTCAAGATGGTGACTCACGATGGGAGGTGTTGTCTGACCCAGATAAAGTTCATTCTAGGATGCTGAAGCTGATGGTTAAAGGTGACGAGATCATTGAACCTGTGTCCTATCCCTCACCGCCATTTCAGTTTTTGACTGCAGTATGCCCAAGCACAATGTCAAGAACACAGCTGGACACAATGGAGCAGCCACATTTTACAAAGGCTGACAATGTGGTGCTGGACTTTACTATTTTGAACCAAATGGAAGCATAATTAGTGTGTTGTGTGCAAGAAAATGTGGTCTCACTTGAGTAAAGCTCCATATAGTGCTCTACCCATCTATCCATCTGCTGTTTCTTATTGTGATGATTTTTCCAGTCAAGGTTTTCAGTGGTGCACTTCATTTGGTCATTTGACCACATGCTTTCTTTTTCCCTTCATACATGCTTTTGATGTTTCCCTTATCACTTGCATTTTGAATGGACTCACATAACTTGATCCAATAGTCATTTGCACACTGCCTGGCAGCCTTTTGCACATCCTTCCTAGCTTGCTTCAGCTCACTGAGAGTTTTACGCGTTGTTCTTTCCTTGTTTCTTAAGAGAGCTATTTTCTTTTTATCAATCAAGGGCTGCAGTGTCTGGCTGTTTGCCGCAAACCAGTTCTGCCTCTTATGATCCACAGTGCCATAAACCTCTACCACTGTTTTATAGTTTCCTTAAGGTTACCCCACTTTTCACTTGCTGTACAAATTTCTGATGTATCAGTGAAAGCGTCTTCAAGTTGCTGTTGGAACTCAAAGCACGTATCAGGATCGTGGGTGTTAATAACATTAATCCTGGGGCTAGATTTGTGTTTAGCTGTGTAGATTCTCTTTGGTCTCAGTCTAAACCTTGCAATAACCAAAGAATGATCCACATCACAGTAAGCAGTGTGGTAACTTCGAGTTAATAATATTTGGTTCAGATGTTGTCTCCATGTGATGATGAAGTCCAGCTGATGCCAATGGCCGGATCTTGGATGTTTCCATGTGACCTTATGCAGCTATTTTGTTTTAAAGAAGGAGTTTGTAATACATGGGTCATTTCTGGTGCAATGCTTCAACAGCCTTTGCTCATTTTAATTCATGCGACCGATGTTGTATTTTCCATGGCACACTAGCCATGAACTTGAATCCTTGCCCACACAAGCATTGAAATCACTGAGCATATAAATGTAGTCAGGTTTTGGAACTGTCTTGATCACACAGTCTAGTGCCTCATAGAACGAATCCTTAACATCATAAGAGGAAGCAAGTGTCGGTGCATATGCAGTGATAATGGTGGCAAAACCACAAGAGGTTGCCAATCGCAGGGATAATAGTCTTTCATTACCCCCAGATGGAATTTCAATCATTCCCAGTAGTGAATTCTTCACTGCAAAGCCCACACCATGTTGCCTTTTTTCTGCCTGCCCTCTACCCTTCCAAAAAAAGGTGTAATTGTTTTCCCTGGGTGACCCTTGCTTAGCGAGGTGAGTCTCCTGCAGGCCAGCAATATCAATGTTAAGACGATTGAGTTTGGCATCATTCACAACTGTTTTTCTCACATCGTCAATATTTGTCAGGTCAGTGGAAAATTCTGGAAATATGGTTCTTATGTTCCAGATTGCAGGCTGTAGCTTGAGGTTTCTATTTTTATTTTTATTAGTGCTTTGTGCATTGGTTTTACAGCCTGCAATTCAGATTTTGTCCTAGCCCCAAGAACCCATTGAAGCAGGCAGGATGTGGCGGATCAGCACCCAATTGGCCGGGGGATGCCCAGCTTGAGGCAGGCGGTAGTTGATCAGTGACACCTGTGGGTGTCTCCCACCGTCAGAGGCAAGTTGTAGCACCCCATGTCTACGCCAATTGACAAAGGACTTATAACCTGTAATTGCTACCTCTCGCTTTGATTCTCAGACTGGTTAAGACCAGGGATGGAGTTATACCTCTCCATAGCACAAAGCCTGGGCTAAAATATAGAGACCATGTGTTGCCCATGCAGCATGATCCCTTTCTTGGCATGCCTAGTTCACTCCAGAGCAATGGTAGCACCAATACATCTGGAACAAGACAAGCTGCAGAAGCTGTCGGATCTGCAAAGCAATGCTCTCACTGTATGCCTGTCAGAGCTTCGATCCTAGACCAGCTGCCAACCAAGGCTTAGGGCCTGGTCTGCCTTACCATGACATTTTGTCTTTAGGTTGCATTTATGTAAAAATCTTTATATGTATAAATTCATGTATAGTTAAAAACACAAAGTTGAATGAGACCGGATGATTGGATGTTTTTTGTGTGTATTTATGTATAAATTCATGTATAGTTAAGTTGAATGAGACCGGATGATTGGATGTTTTTTTTTTTGTATTTATGTATAAATTCATGTATAGTTAAGTTGAATGAGACCGGATGATTGGATGGTTTTTTTTGTGTATTTATGTATAAATTCATGTATAGTTAAGTTGAATGAGTCCAGATGATTGGATGTTATTTTGTGTGTATTTATGTGTAAATTCATGTACTGTCAAAGACACAGACTCAATAAAGACTGAACAATTCAATGTTTCTTTATCTATAAATTCATTACTAGTAAAGGACACAGATTGAGGACACACAATTGAGGCTGGATGATTAACTATTTCTTTATATATAAATCCATGTTTAGTCAATGACACAGTCATGAATCAAGACTGGTTGATTAACTATTTCTTTATATATACGAGGGTCATTCAGTAAGTTTATTCAGTTTATTCTCAGCTAATAATGAGGATAGAGGCATTAAATTTTGCACACATATGGCATATGCCGATTGTGTGCACCAAATTGCAACCGGCCAGATAATATGGCTGCCCTAAAGCGTTGAAAGGGAATGTCATAACAACCTGTGTTACAAACAGAATTGTGATGGAATTTCTTGTTGCAGAGAAGGAAACTGTTGTGAACATTCACAAGTGTCTATGTGATGTGTATGAAAGTTTCGCAGTCGACAGAAGTACAGTAAGTCGCTGTGTTAAGAGAATCAACAAATCAGGAAGTGGAGACACGAAGCTGTTTGATTGGCCACACTGTGAACGTCCTACCATAGCCACCAATGTAGAAATATTGACATGTGCTGAAGCCATTATTCTTACCAATAAGTGAATCACTACTCAACAATTAGTATAACAGATGTCAGTCAGCTATGGTATTGCAAATGCAGTTATTAAAACTTGATTTTCTCATTCCTCACTACAACAGTTCCACACTAGATCCCCCACTCCAAAAGTTCTATACTATATTCCTCACTCACTCAGTTCCCCACTATAACAGTTCTATACTATATTCCTCACTCCAACAGTTCCATACTCAGTTCCCCACTACAACAGTTCTATACTATATTCCTCACTCCAACAGTTCCATACTCAGTTCCCCACTACAACAGTTCTATACTATATTCCTCACTCCAACAGTTCCATACTAAATTCACCACTACAACAATTCTATGCTATATTACCCACTCCAACAGTTCCACACTATATTACCCACTGACTGACACCTTGCCGTCTTGACAGACGATAGTTTGTAAAATGGATTTATACCTCTCCATAACACAAAGCTTGGTCTGAGTTTAGAGACCATGTGTTGCCCATGCAGCATAATCCCTCTCTCAGCCTGCCTAGTTTACTCCAGAGGAAAGGTAACATCTACCATCCTAGACCAGTTGCCGACCAAGGCTTAGGGCCTGGTCTGTTCTGCCATGACATTTAGTCTTTAGGTTGCATTTCCTCACACTAGGGAAAGGCTTGTACCCTTCCAATTGGGCTCCTCTGCCCGAAGCCGTTGGCACAATGTGTTGTGTCAGGTTTGGTGAGGGCCGCCCAACATTCGACGCTAACAGAAATCAGGTAGTAGCGTCTACCGTCATACAATAGCTCAGTCATATCTGACTAAGATTTGATACCCACAAGACTAGGTCACTGTTATTTGTATTCATGCTACTTCTGGGTAAACTCAACGATGGCAACTACAATTTGACAAGTAAAGTGACACGTGGAATAAGATGATTATAATTAACCCTTTGTTTCCCTGGTCGTACCCCCACCTTACAGTGGTAGAGGTGTTTGTGTGCGTCAATAACCCAAGACGTAAGCTGACTATGGTAGGGCAGCGACTGGTAGAGTGTCCCAAGTCAAAGGATAGGAACCAGACAAGGAAAGACACACCTTGACCCACTACAACAGCCCTAATTGACAAGAGCTGAGTCAAGAACCAACATCAGAGCACTCAAAATATTCCTGTGCATGCTCCATCATCATCTTCAACAACCAGCTAAGAGTCCCAATACTAATGGTAGCAGTTGAAATCAGTTTGTGTTTCTATCTGGCCTTTCCACAGAGTTTTGAGTGTTGGTCAGGTAACCGTCTAGTAACTGCCTGCAGCACCATTCACTCCAGGCCGTGATGATCTGTCTGTTCTTTTGCACTATACACATGATCCCAAAGGGCTCCGACCACACCTGCCTTATGCACCAAGCGGTGCTGTTCCATCCAATCTGTCCGTGTCCTTGTTTCCCCACCACATCAGCATGTCGTGGGGGGGGGGCTGCCTTATGCACCTAGCGGTGCTGATCCATCCAACCTGTCCGTCTCCTTGTTTCCCCACCACACCTGCCTTATGCACCAAGCGGTGCTGATCCATCCAACCTGTCCGTCTCCTTGTTTCCCCACCACATCAGCATGTCGTGGGGGGCTGCCTTATGCACCAAGCGGTGCTGATCCATCCAACCTGTCCGTCTCCTTGTTTCCCCACCACATCAGCATGTCGTGGGGGGCTGCCTTATGCACCAAGCGGTGCTGATCCATCCAACCTGTCCGTCTCCTTGTTTCCCCACCACATCAGCATGTCGTGGGGGGCTGCCTTATGCACCAAGCGGTGCTGATCCATCCAACCTGTCCGTCTCCTTGTTTCCCCACCACACTTGCCTTATGCACAAAGCGGTGCTGATCCATCCAACCTGTCCGTCTCCTTGTTTTCCCACCACACCTGCCTTATGCACCAAGCGGTGCTGATCCATCCAACCTGTCCGTCTCCTCGTTTCCCCACCACACCTGCCTTATGCACCAAGTGGTGCTGATCCATCCAACCTGTCCGTCTCCTCGTTTCCCCACCACATCAGCATGTCATGGGGGAAAAGATCATGACATGCGCATGCTTTTTGTCCTCCAAGCCAGTGGAATGCAGCCATGACTCCTTCCAACCCCATTCTCAGACTAGATGTTGTGGTATCATACGTTAGGCTCTCCTGCACCAAACACCAACCTTTGCCACGAACCCACAGACTAATTGAGAAGATTCAGATTAACAATATGGGGATCACATGCAGGGAGGAGAAAGAGAGAAGCCAGGATAGAGGGTCTATGCTTCATTGGGGGTAAAAAGGTAGCAGAAGAAGAAAAGAAAAGCCCAACTCCAGACATGCCGACCAATACACCGAGACATAATCCTTCCCTTGATCACCTTCACTGCAATTATGTAATGAAACAAACTGTCACAAACTCTTTTGTACCACACAAAGATTGGTTGTTGTCTACGGTCTAATGTTTCTACTATCTCACTGCAGAGTGGAAGCTGAGCTTGCCACCTATCGCACACCACAAGTCACCACCGCATCACACATCCCCCAGTCAGTGAACAAGAGTTAATTTTCGCACCTCAATTCCTTTTAATGACGATTGAACACGGACACAAGTAACATATACATCCAGGAACAATAATTCTCTCAGAATATATATATTCATCCTAATTGAACACTTCGAATAACATTGCCTACTTAATATCTTCCAACACGACAGTTGTACTACTAGCCTCTCTCCAGGCCTGAATTCACTCGATCCACCCACTCTGGATCTAAGCCTCTGCTAACTATCCTACCCTCTCTAGGGCTAGGCTTCAATACACTATGTCTGCTGATAACCGGGCTCAGTCTTTAATCCTTAGTCTCAGAATTCCCATCACTCAAAACCCACAGGGCAGAGTTCTATCACTAACTCCCCTATCATTCACTTTGCAGACCACGGACCTACACTTGTTTGGTCCTGACACTCAACTGTCCCTCCGACCCTCTCGGGATCTCGACTTCAACTGTCACCAGTCAATGTTTTCCACTGTCTTTTACCCCTTCTTTGCAGCCCTATCCCCCACACCTTTCCCCGTTTATCTTCTTATATTTTCTTTCCGGTGAATGCCCTTTCACCCCGTGAACTTGTTTATATTGTACGGACACTCACCTTAATGTCAACGACCCCAGGCATGTGTCACAAACTAAACAATTTTAATTTATCATAAGTGTTTCTGCTTAAAATATTAGGAGGGCATCATGGCGAATGGATAAGAACACTCGTTCTTAAACTTCCTTTGTGCTGATGCTGAGGTAGCGAGTTCAGCTCCTACACCGGTCAGATGGACTAAAATGTTCGGGCGTTGACTTGGGGGTGTAAATTACAAGTACCTCTGAAGTTGGAGTGTGTTCACCTGATGGAGAGGGACACTGGTAATAGAGAAAGCTAATCCACACACAAAATTCAGTCCAGTGATAAACTGAAATAGCGTGAAGAAGCAGCGGCTGCAGCAGGATATAACAATATGAAATGGAAACAAATAGGTATTTTAAACTCCTGCGAGAAAAAACGTACTGAACATCACAACGTTGCACATACCTTACAAGGAGATCCACGTGTCACGAAATACAGGTGAAAAATCCGAAATCAGAAGCACTCAATAAATTATAAAAAATGGATAATGAAATAAAATAAGATAAAATACATACGAACGCGTACACTACGACACACAGACGTTTCGATTCTCAGAATCTTTGTCAATGACAACACAGATAGCTAACGACAAACAACTACAAAACACAAACACACGACCTGTCACTTATGATGCACAACCTGATAATTACACGTGAGGCAGAAATAGCGTGCATGGACTGTTGGCGAGGGACACTGGTAATAGAGAAAACTAATCCACACGTAAAATTCAGTCCAGTGCTAAACCGAAATAGCGTGTGCGGACTACGCTTGAGTTCAAAGCTAGCAAGCGCCAAAACAAAAACCAATCAGAAATTACACAAGCGTGAGCCGGCGCTGTGGCGTGGAGGCAGTGAACATCATTCCTCGACATACCGAGATTTGGAAGAATACGGCTCGCCTTGTGTTGATTTTGTCGGTCGTACAGAAAGTAATGGCAAACTACTGAACGCAAATATTGCCTAGTGAATCACAAGCAGCTAATAATACTGAGTTTGATTGCGACGTCCTGTAAAGGACATGCAACTAGCTCATCTCCACATCTCATCTTGTTCTTGTATTATGGGATGTTGAGGTGAAGCATAAACAGCGGGACAGTGCCCGCTTATGGGCTTCATATATCGAGATTCTGTTACTCCCTCTGTCCATGGTTTACGTGGCCGGCCTCTTCTTCTGCTTCAATTTGGTCTGTACATCATTGCTTGTTGTGCTGTTGCTTGTTAACCTGGTTATGTGGCCAAACTAATTAACTTGCCGTTGTCTGATGAAATCCAGCGCAACTGATTATATGACAAATGCATTTGGAGCTTGGTTTTCACACGTGGCTTCAATATTCATCAGCGGACCAGAGTTGAATTGAGTCAAGCACCGACGTCACAGCACTCAGCACATTCTTCTATACTCAGCGTCCTCATATTCAACAACCAGCGAAAAGCCCCTGTACTGACGGTACAAATCGCAGACTGATTATGTCTCCACCTGCCCGTTCCTCGTGGAGGCAACACAAAGCACAGATAGCTCAACAAAATTAGTGCCATGTTTTACAAAGTACTTTGACTTTTTTCCATCATCATCTCAAAACTTGCGATGTTGAGGTGAAGCCTAAACAGCGGGAGAGTGCCCGTTTATGGGCTTCATATATCGATATTCACGTGGACTCTGTTATTCTCTCTGTTTATCGTTTACATAGCTTCTTCTTATGGCTTCATTTGGTCTGTACACCGTAGACTGTTGTAGTATACTCAGTATAATACAGAATAATAATAATACCATAATAATAACAGTATAATACTGTTAGTTGGTAGCCTAGTTATAGTTATGTGGCCGAACCATTTAACTTGATGTTTTATAATGAAATCTAACTCTACTTTAGTCCTGATTTCATCATTTCTGATTTTGTCTCTTATTGACTCTGTTTCGAACAACGAAATTACACAGCTAAAGGTAGAATCCTACCCTCCGCACCACTTTCGCCAGAAGCCATGTCACTAGGCAGCTTTGCCGGATCGTCCCAGCCATATGGTAGAAAATCCGGTGTATTGAACTTAATCCCCTAGCTATTTAATCCTACATTTAGACAGAACCAAATGAAGCTGTCAGGGCAACAGTCAGTCGTGGCGTGTTTTTACCAGCCAAATTGGGATTCTTTTATTTCCTTGAATAAACAGCTGGAACCATTTCTTCAGAACTATCAGACTGACAAAATAAAACCCCCCTTTCTTGTTTACGGACAGGAAAAATCTAACATTCGCTATTTTAAGGTGGTTTATAAAGACTAAAAAAGGATGAACAGTCTTTCAAGCTTAGTGACAGTTTGAATACTTTGAAACTGTCTGCACGTGAAGGCAACTGAAAGCCATGTCATTAGCCGTGTGACAGTTTAAAAATCATCGTGAAGGCAACAGAAAGCCATGTCATCAACGCGCAATTATATCTATCATGTCTTATAAGTGCGTTTCATTTTCTACGACCAAAAACACGTCATCAACATATCGCAGGTGACGTAAATATGCATGAATATATTTCTTCCCGAACTGAATGATTACCTCACATGTGACATATTCATATATACACAGGATAACTTGAATTTAAACAAACAATTACTGTGGCTAAGGGCTTGTGAACGCGGTTTGTCAGCCCGTATACCCGGGTTCGAAACTCTGCCGTGCTGGTATTTTTTTCGAAAATGGTATAGGAGCCGGTCGTTCAGAAATCAATGGCAAACTACTGAACGTAAAACTTGCCGAGGAATCACCAACAGCGAAAATGCTGGAGTTGACTGCTACGTCCTGTGAAGGGCATGCAACTTAATCGACTTATGAAGCGAATTTTTGAAATAACACGCATTGGAGAGCATCTTTACAACTTCAAAGATCAATAGGAAAAGAGGCAAAGGAAGATAAAGAGAAATGATGCTGAATGGACTAGAGCGGTGGCATGGAGGAATATCATCAACAGAGATGATCCGGCATACAAAGGACCGGACAGACAAGGACACACACAAGGGCACATGATAATGTATCTGTTGAGTTTTAACGTTAATTTACTTAACTGCAGTTGGTGATCTGTTGAGTTTTAACGTTAATTTACTTATCTGCAGATGGTGATCTGCATGCACTTCTGCACCTCTAAAAAATTTGGCGCCATGTTAAGATGATCCAAATACTTTGTTAACCATTTCATCATGTGCCATGCCGAAAAGCGTGGGTGGTCATAATTCGCCATTTCACTCGATCATCAGAGTCGTGGATCAGCTCAGTGTTCTTGTCTCGACCATACCACGTGACCAAGCCATCCAGGTATTTACTTCTCTGACTTCCCCTTTGTTCTCTTCCGCCTTGATTTTGCCAGTTGTCACCAAGTTCCCCAATTTATTTATTTTTTTCATAACATGCCCAAAACACGTTGACTGTCTTGTTAACAGATGTAATCAATTTCATCTTCTGCCTTGCAGTCTGGGAATGCTCATGTTACTTTATATACTATTTTATGTGCTTTTTATGTGTGTTTTTTTTTTTTTTATGTGCAGAAACACTTCCGCCTATGACATATTTATTGAATGCACAAAAATGGGTAAATAATTGTGTAGTTTCGGTCATGACCCCAAGCTCCGTGGCGAAGGGGTTATGGACACGGTTCTTGATGCCACCAACCTGCGTTCCAAACACAGCTACGCGCAATTTAGCAGCAGACCGCATTGCGTTGATTTATTACGAAATAGTATGGGTGCCGGTCGTTCAGAAAGCAATGGCAAACTACTGAACGTAAACTTGTCAAAAGATGACAACAGCAACAAATTTAGGTGTTGACTGCAACGTCCTGTAAAGGATATGCAACTAACTTAATTAACCTCAAGTTAGGATTTCTTCAGTATCCGTGTTATTCGATCCTATCTTGGCATTCATGCCACCCATCAAAATCTTGTCATTTCCATTTCTTATGTTAGACCTATCCCAGCCAAGGCTAAATAATAATAGGGAAGTATTGTGACAGGGGTATTTGGAACCCTCCACGAAACTTGAGGTTTCGTGTAAAATTCTTTTGTAACTGATCCGCCCTTGTCATAATTTGATGCATTACGCTGGAACAAGTTCTTGTTTATTTTTTTATTTTTTTTTTTTTTTTTGGGGGGGGGGGGGGGTGAGGTGGGGGAGGGTTATAAATGCTGTTTTTATTATTCTAGATATCACTACCTCACAACCTATTAGTCCTGTGTGAGACATTTTTCTCTGTATTACCTGAGAACAGCAGTGTTTCACCTGTGTTAGAAGCTTTTCGCTGCTCCGATCCATCTTGGTTCACATAATTCCAAAAGTGTTAATCTTATATTTTATTTCTTCTACCACCCGTGCTGTCATTCTAGGTGCCAATTATGGAGATTTTCTTAGGTGAAAAGAGGTAATTCGACCATGCACACTTATTACGGTTTTCGCTGCATCTGTTGATACTTATTCTAGAAGTTTCCTTTCTCACAAGTTAGCTGAGTCTGCACCCCCCCCCCCCTCCTTATATTTATACTTGGTCATGGTTGATCTGATTCTGCTGCTGAGACTTTCTACGGGACTGGGTAGTTAACGCAAAGACCAACCCTTCCTAGTCGCCTCTTGCTACATGCTTGCATGTTTGTTAGGCGACAGTGTTGCTGATGTTTGCTTTCTCTGAGTGCACCGGTAACACCCGGACATCCATATATATTCAAAACAATGTATTCCCGTCGTGAATTTGAATAAGGAAGACACAAACAATAGATTGCACGATTTATTGTCTGGCATATTTCGCTGCATCTCGTCGGGTGCATACTGCAGAAATCACACAACATAAAATAAGTGCAATCTATTGCTTGTGTCATCGTTATTCAAATTCACTACGGGGACAACATTGTTTTGAATTTCTGAAAAGTCGCCTCCCATTTTGGTCGTTCACCCGGTCTCTGACTGTTTCTCTTTATCCCTCTATGCGTTACGTTTTCTGTCTCTCCGCCCCTTTATCTTTCTCTCTGTTCCTCTCTGTCGCCCTTTGGCACTCTCTCTCTCTCTCTCTCTCTCTCTCTCTGTTTCCCCTCTCTCCAAATAGTTCTGTCTGTCTCTCTTTATGTATCTCTCTTGGTCTCTTGTTCTCTTTCGCCCTATCTTCCTCTTTGTTTACCTCTCTGTCACTCTGTCTGTCTATCTTGTTCTGTCTTCATTGACCAGGATTTATCCCATATTGCTCGATCTCTTTCTACAGGGTGGCCTGCGGAAAGCGTCGCACAAAGCACGGACTCCGTAGTTCCAGCGACGACCCCCAGGAGTCACCGATAAAAATGCACTCGTGAACCGATAGGTGTAGCCCGGAATCGAACCCACAACCTTCGGAGTGCGAGACAGACGACTTGACTACTACGCCACGGAGACTGTGGGAGCTCGTCCACTCCTCAATAACTACCACAACAACAAATCACACAACCCATTTGAGTCATCCCCAAATACTGTTAAAATTATAACTATAAAACTGGGTTAATATTTGAAACCCCACTGTTAAAATGGCAACTATACTATAAAACTCGGTTAATGTTCGCGTGGACTAGCCGTATCATAGCAACATAGTTGCCCAACTAGAAATGTCTGTTTTGTGGTAAGCTGGAGGTGAGATGGAGACAACTATCCGATTACAGAACTGAATCCGTACGACCTTCTCGCCCGTAGCGCTACTGTTCCGACAAACACGAATTGCGGTTAACTATTGTATGCTTGCAAAATGAAATGACTAACAAGCAATCGAAAGTAAAATCGAGAGAAGGGGGTTGGTTGGGAAAGAAAGATGATACAACAAGTAAATCAACTGAGAGGTAGAGAGAGGGGGGGGGGGAGACGGAGAGAAAGAGGAAGAAGGAAGAGGCATTAGAAATAATATAAGGAAGGAAAAGAATAGATGAAAACGAAAGAGCATTTCGAGAGGAAGAAACATTGATAATCTGAACAAACGGAAAGAAATAACTTGAAAATCAAACTGAAAACTCAATGTTCCGACATTTCTATAAACATCACTCCACTTGATCAAATAAAGCCACTCGGGGACTGACCATAGGCCATAGCAATGCAGACGTTAGAAAGTATCAAGAACCGATACCAAGACTGTTGCTGGTAGGCTCAAGGTGATGCAGGAGAAGATATACCTCAGAGTAGCTGCAGACACAGACCACCCACTGCATGAGGCGCTGGACGCAGTTAAGGGTCAGCGACTGATAAGAGGGAAATCATGAATGGCTCAGGCGGAGGATACGATCAGACAGGTGTGCGCCTTGGAGAACATTAGGCGTGGAGAGGAGTGGGTCAGAGTGCCAGCGGAGCAGTTAGACTTGTGCAGAGGTATAATCACATTGAGCCGGGAGTGCAGGGAGTGGCCAACAGGGGCCACTGAAGTGGAAATTCAGCAAATAATTCAGGAAAATTCTCGCCCGGGTGACGTGATTATCTACACAAATGGTTCGGTGTTGAGAGGTAGGAGAAGTGTCTGGGGATTCTTAGCAAAAGCTAATGATCGACGTTTGGTGCTGGAGAACCTGGCGTATGATACCACAACATCTAACTTAAGAATGGAGGTGGAGGCGGTCAGTGCAGCTTTCCGGTGGATGGAGAATACGACACACACACATCGTGATTGTAACTGACACAGAAAGCATGCTGAGTAGGGTGAGGACAGGCAGGCTTCGTGCAGAGTGGCTTGCTTCGCTTCGGAGGTCACGGGTGGCAAGCATCACCTGGATCTTTTCTCCGGGGCATGCTGGTGTGCTGGGGAATGAACAGGCGGACAGATTGGCTGGCTCGGCAAAACTTGAAGTATTGATGCATGACAAGGCAGACGTGGTTGCGGCCTTGAGGGAGCACGTGTACACCTCGGAGGAGCAAATGGATCACTATAATCTGGCAAGAATGAGGCAGCGAGGAGTGACGAGGGGATCTGGCCGACGCTCGACGCTCAGAGGAAAGGCGAGACGGACATATAATCAGATTGCTACTGGAACTATTGGTGTTGGAACTCTTCGCTGGCTGCTGAGGATGGGGACGGAGCGATTATGGGAATGCCCCGAATGCTGTGATGTCGGTTCCTACATCCATCAATCAATCAATCTATCTATCAATCAATCAATCAATCAAGAACCGATGGTGCCACGCTAGCAAACAACTTAAAATACAAACCATGAAACGTTCAGCTCGGCAATATCTCAACGTCTTCTAAATTGCCGCCATAAAGTTAATAAATAAAAGGTGTTTCGTACATTGTATTAGGCGAACAATAAATGATTGCTCAAATTTACAGAGGCGTTAACAATCAGGCGGTTGCAATCAATTTTGTGTAAACTAAAAGACTTCATTTTACGTTTGCGATTACCGAAGGCATAACAAATGTTCCACACTCGTGCAATATCAGTGACCGTGTGCTTTAAGTATTTCAGCTAACGTTCAATCAATTGATTCACTTCGTATGATATATAGCTCTGCAGTATGCACAAGATGAGATGCAGTGAAGTATGCCAGGCAATAAATCGTGCAATCTATTGTTTACGGCGTCTGTGTTTAAATGTAAGAGGTCTGTTGTACATGTCGTCACCTTCACCTTCCTCCCTGGATATATGGGAGTCGAGGGAAATGAACGAACTCATAAACTTGCTGGCTCTGCATCACCTGCAGATGGCCAGCCCATGGATCGTGCCGATGTTATTAATGCCTTTATAGAGATGTCGAGAGCGGAGGACTTTGTCGCCAGTGAAACCACTTCGTTGTCCAGAAAGACTTGGCAGTTAGAATTGGCAGACACAAGAAGCACATCGGGAGAATGAGAAGCCTCGTCAACCAACACAGAATTGGCACTATTACTGTATTAGTCGCCGGACGCCGATGCATAATTCGTCGGCTCCCCGGTGAAGGTGTTACTGACGCAGTTCGTAATCCCGCATACCCACGTAATGTAGTGTTTTTCATGTAGTGGTATCGGTGTGCGTTTGTTGTTTGTGTGCTGACGGAGACTTAGGTCGCCACGTCCATTTTGTTAATTATGACAATGTTCTTGTCAAGCTAACCCTTTACTTCTCGCTTTTGCTGATTTATTCAGTCTATCCTGAGCTCTCCCATGCTGACCCGCCCATACCCTCTCTATGTTACTAATTTCTGTTTCTACTTGTATTCTCAGTGTATCTTCGAGCCGGTCTCCTGGTGGCCGTCTTCACATCGCTCCACATCTCTCCTAGAGGAGTCCCCTTTCCTCTTGATTGGCTTGGTTATCTCTTGTCTTTATCTGTGGACATGTTCGTGAATGGTTAGATTTTGCAGCTGAAGTTTTTCATGGAATGGGGCAGCTAGCCCCGCGCCCAACCCTCTCGTTGTCTCTTACGACATGTATGGTGGGTTACAGTGGAAACATATGTATAAGTTTTTCTTTTAAGAGAATCGGTAACACACAGGCGAAAAAAAGTTTATGATTTTGTTTTAATATTTATGTGGGATAACACATGCAGCCACTAGATGTCTTAATTATATTAATACTGGAAGGCCCCGGTTAACGTCGGGGTTACGTTCTTGGAAAACGTGACTTTAAGTGAAACGACGTATAGAGAAACACTATTTCCCATAGAATTACATGAAATACAGTGTATTATGTAACGTTTATTTTGATGGTTGTTGATATTTAATAAACAGAGGTGGGTTGGAGGGTGTGTCGTAGAGTTATTTTGACGTAGAGGCATTAAATTTTGCCTCTTCATCTGAGGATGAAACTGTAACCTCTTCCTGCCTCTTTTCCTGGCTCTGCTTTGCTTGAACAAAAAATGTGTCCAATGTCTGCTGCACAGTAACCACCTTCCTCAATCATGGCCTTTAACTCTGCAGGGAAACACTCTGCAGCTGCAGTATCAGCACTCGCCGCTTCACCTGTTGTCTGATTGTTGTGCAGGTGTGAACGCTTCTTACAACGCTCAAACCAACCATGACTCGCTCCAAAACTATCATCAGTACTATTAGTACTGATCTTACCCGCTTTCTTAGCTAGATCTTCATAGAGAGACTTTGCTTTCTCTTGGATAACCATTTTGTTCACAGGCATACACCGTTGGTTCTATTCTTCAATCCAGACGGTCACTAGTGCTTCCGTGGTCTCCATAAGAGTACTTCTGGTACGAGCGATCTTGGAAGCATTCAAAGGGGTTACGTTTTAGCACCCTCTTTGATTTTGTCAGCACCTGCATGAATTGTCCTTATCGTGGTTGGAGGTAAACCATGGACTTTACAGATATCAACAGCCTGATCGCCAGCCTCAAAACAACGTTATGGCGAAACGTAGCGACATAAAGTGAAGTTAGTCCCCTATGTGACAACGACGTTATAGTGAAACGACGTAAACCGAAGCGACGTATAGCGAGGCCTTCCAGTAGTAGTAGTTACAAAGATAACATCAACGTGAATGGAATCAGTCTGAAGCAAGTCAATGTAATCAAGTATTTTTGGGTACTGTAAATAACAGCAGATGGAAGCAAGTCAGTGTAATCAAGTATTTTGGGTACTGTAATAACAGCAGATGGAAACAAGTCAGTGTAATCAAGTATTTTGGGTACTGTAATAACAGCAGATGGAAGCGAGTCAGTGTAATCAAGTATTTTGGGTACTGTAATAACAGCAGATGGAAGCAAGTCAATGTAATCAAGTATTTTGGGTACTGTAATAACAGCAGATGGAAGCAAGTCAATGTAATCAAGTATTTTGGGTACTGTAATACCAGCAGATGGAAGCAAGTCAATGTAATCAAGTATTTTGGGTACTGTAATAACAGCAGATGGAAGCAAGTCAATGTAATCAAGTATTTTGGGTACTGTAATAACAGCAGATGGAAGCAAGTCAATGTAATCAAGTATTTTGGGTACTGTAATAATTGCAGATGTTAGCAAGTCAATGTAATCAAGTATTTTGGGTACTGTAATAACTGCAGATGGAAGCAAGTCAATGTAATCAAGTATTTTGGGTACTGTAATAACAGCAGATGGAAGCAAGTCAATGTAATTAAGTATTTTGGGTACTGTAATAACTGCAGATGGAAGCAAGTCAGTGTAATCAAGTATTTTGGGTACTGTAATAACAGCAGATGGAAGCAAGTCAGTGTAATCAAGTATTTTGGGTACTGTAATAACAGCAGATGGAAGCAAGTCATTGTAATCAAGTATTTTGGGTACTGTAATAACTGCAGATGGAAGCAAGTCAGTGTAATCAAGTATTTTGGGTAGTGTAATAACAGCAGATGGAAGCAAGTCAGTGTAATCAAGTATTTTGGGTACTGTAATAACTGCAGATGGAAGCAAGTCAGTGTAATCAAGTATTTTGGGTAGTGTAATAACAGCAGATGGAAGCAAGTCAGTGTAATCAAGTATTTTGGGTACTGTAATAACAGCAGATGGAAGCAAGTCAATGTAATCAAGAATTTTAGGTACTGTAATAACTGCAGATGGAAGCAAGTCAATGTAATCAAGTATTTTGGGTACTGTAATAACAGCAGATGGAAGCAAGTTAATGTAATCAAGTATTTTGGGTACTGTAATAACTGCAGATGGAAGCAAGTCAATGTAATCAAGTATTTTGGGTACTGTAATAACAGCAGATGGAAGCAAGTCAATGTAATCAAGAATTTTAGGTACTGTAATAACTGCAGATGGAAGCAAGTCAATGTAATCAAGTATTTTGGGTACTGTAATAACAGCAGATGGAAGCAAGTCAGTGTAATCAAGTATTTTAGGTACTGTAATAACAGCAGATGGAAGCAAGTCAATGTAATCAAGAATTTTAGGTACTGTAATAACTGCAGATGGAAGCAAGTCAATGTAATCAAGTATTTTGGGTACTGTAATAACAGCAGATGGAAGCAAGTCATTGTAATCAAGTATTTTGGGTACTGTAATAACAGCAGATGGAAGATAAACCTAGTATAGGAGGACAGCATGACCGAATGGATAAGAGCGCTAGTTCTTAAACATCTGGTATGCTGATGCTGGGGTAAGGGGTTCAATCCCTACACCAGATAGTTCTATTAAAATATTGACTTTTCGCCCTTGACTTACGGACGTAAATTGCAAGTACCTCTGAAGTCGGAGTGGGTTTGCCAGATGGCGAGAGACACTTGTAATAGGGAAAGCTAATCCACACGCAATATTCAGTTCAGTGTTACTAGCAGTAGCATTAGGGACTACGCCTGAGTTCAAAGCGAACGAGCGCCAAAAAATAAATAAAAAAAACAACAACAACAACAACAACAACAACAACAACAACAACAACAATCTATAATAGCCCAAGCGATTGCAGCAGTTCACAAGATTAAGACTATTCTCTGCAGTGTATATTTGCCAACCGAGTTTAGGAAAAGAGTTCTGTAAGAGTTGTATTCAGCCAATTCTGATGTGCCAATTCTCATGGGCAATTAGCCGACAAGCTTGCACTTATGTGAGGCTGCGGAGATGTGATTTTATAATAACATGAAAATACGGTGGACGGATAAAATGAGTAATCCATACATATTCACTGAATTTAACTCACACAGAGAACTGGTTATTCAGTTCGCAGTTTTGGGCATGTCATGAGAAAAAGAAAGGTGGAGTATGTCACGACAACAAAAACGTTGGAGAAGAGAGGAAGTGGCTGGGGTGGGGTTTCGTTGTTGGAACCAAGAAGGGAAATGCCGGATAGTTTGACATTATGGCATGGAGAAACATCAATATCAGAAATGATTGGCCGTACACGAGATAGAAGGCTGTAGACATACATGGTTACCATCGCCACATACTGTAAGAAAAATTATTTGTAAATATTTATTCGTGGAAAAACAAATAGATCCACCAGACACCATAATAAACCCTTAATGCTGGTAAACAGCTAGTTCGCCTGTAATAACATGAGATCTTTTTAAGATCTGGAAGTGTCTGGTATCTAGACAGAGTTAATTATAGTAAAATTATACTGGAAGACAAGACATAAACCGTTAAAACAACACAACAATTTAACTGAAACAGATGTTAGCTAGAAATATAAACGTGACATGCCCAAAAAAGTCATTCAGGCACGAGGCAGTTTAGCTTAGTAAGAAATCTCGTTTGCCATTGTTGAATTGCGTAATAGCATAAATTATCTTGTTTCCAAGTGATGGATTGCGTGATAGCATAAATTATCTAATTTTCCATTGTTAGATAGCGAGATATAATAAACTATCCCATTCCCCAATATTGTATTGTGTGGCTGAATAAACAATCTCATTTTCTACTGCGGGATCGCATGGAACGACAAGCTATCTCATATCTGCTGTTCGATTTCATGACAGAATATGCTATCTCATTTCTCATTGTTGGATTGTGGGATAGCATTAGCTATATCATTTCCCAAAGGTGGACTTCATGACACAATAAACCATGCCGTGTACCAATAATGGAGTACATGACACCATAAGCTATCCCATTTCCCACTGTTGGAATGGGTTACAGAATAATCTTTCACGTGTTTCAAAACTAGACAGTTGATAACACATATTAACAGTGTACAACAAAATTGAGGTTTATCAGATAAGGAAATATTCGTGATTTTGATGATATAAATTTATTGCACATCTAGGATAGTGAAGGGGAGATGGGCACCTCTAATCTTTCCAGTGGACTCGATGTTTTCCAATGCCCCTCCTCTCATTACATCCTCAAAAACAGTGTTAGCCTCTGTCCTTAAAAAATAGTTGCAAATCCTTCACAAGACATCGCAGTCAACCCCAGCATTATTAACTGTTTGTGATTTCTTGACACGATTACGTTCAGTTATTTGCCATTGATTTCTGAACGACCGGAGCTCATAATTTGTAAGGAAACCAACGCAAGACCATCTGCTGCCAAATAGCCCGCAACTATGTTTCGAATGCGATATGAGGGATTACGAATTGTATTCGTAAGGCCTTCGCCTTAAAGCCGACCTCTGTTCTATAGTCATATACAATGTTCTGCTTTCATTAGCGTCTTCCAGGCAACCGTTGTCTGTTACTTTGGTCGTCAAAGGTAATCGCAGCTTTAATCTCAGAAACCACATCTGCCTTGCTTGCAAGGTCTTTCTATTTTGTTTTTATTTCACATTCCAAGCTTCGCTGCCAAACTTGTCATCTTCTGCACGGCAGTTTTTGTTTGGTCTGTTCTGCTTTTAATCTTTGTGTACATCTTCCAGCTGATGTTTGCTCCTATATATTTGAATTTACTGAGTTGGTTAAGTATTTTCCTCCAATTGTAGTATCACATTGTGGTATTATCAATAGTTTCTTTCTTTCTTTCTTTCTTTTTTTAAACAACACAGACGCCGTAAAGACAATATTGCACGATTTATTGCCTGCATATTTCGCTGCATCTCGTCAGGTGCAATGTTTATTTACTTCCTATAATATATAACTCTGTAGTGTGTACCTGGCTAGATGCAACGAAATATGCCAGGCAATCAATCGTGCGATATTTTGTTTATAGCGTCTCTGTTTACACTCACAAAGATACAACATTGTTTTGAGTTTCTGTTTTCTTAATATTCAAAGAAACCCCCATGTTTTCACCGTTTATTACAATGTCGAACAGTTCTTGCAGATCTTGCTCTTTTTCAGCCATCAATATTGCGGCATCTTCGTAACGAAGATTGTTTATATTATAACTCCCAACTGGTATTCCCAGCCTCTCTTTGATCTCTCTCATTATCTCTCTGAAGAAAGAAAATAGATCCGTTGACCAAACACCCCATACTTTACCGTTCATGCTTTCCACTTCAGTTCTCCGTGTTAATTGCTGCTGTTTGTTTCCAGTAAATATTATTTATTATTCTAAGATGCTTCCCGTGAATTCTAATAGCCTCCAACACCTTGATCAATGCACCATGTTTGGCTTGATCAATGCACCATGTTTGGCTTGATCAATGCACCATGTTTGGCTTGATCAATGCACCATGTTTGGCTTTATCAATGCACCATGTTTGGCTTGATCAATGCACCATGTTTGGCTTGATCAATGCACCATGTTTGGCTTTATCAATGCACCATGTTTGGCTTGATCAATGCACCATGTTTGGCTTGATCAATGCACCATGTTTGGCTTGATCAATGCACCATGTTTGGCTTTATCAATGCACCATGTTTGGCTTTATCAACTGCTTTGGCGTAATCTATGAAACAGAACTATGGGTATTTCTGAGTCTCAGTTGTGGTTCGGAATGTGTGCATTTAATTATTTGTTGAGGTCTCTTCCACAAACCCCATACTGTTCTTTACTAATTCCATCTTTATTTTTCTTCTTGTTCTTGTTATTATAATTCAGACTAGGAATTTGGTGACGTAGTTTATATAAACAATATGTTGCATGACTTATTGCCTGGCATATTTCGCTGCATCTCGTCAGGTGCAGACTGCAGAGTTATATATCATATGAAGTGAATAAACGAATAATACTTTAGCTGAAACAAATAAAACACATAGTCACAGGTATTGTACACATGTGGAACATCTGTTATACAGGTATTGTTCACACGTGGAACATCTGTTATACAGGTATTGTTCACATGTGGAACATCTGTTATCCCCTCGGTCATTTCATATTCAGAACGAAATCTTTCTGTTTACACAAACCCGGATGCAACCGCCTGATTGCTAACACCTGACTCTATTTGACTAATAATTTTTGTTTTTTTATTCGTTTTAATTGTTTCAGCTAAAGTATTACTCATTTACTCACTTCATATGATATATAATTCCGCAGTATGCACCTGATGAGACGCAGCGAAATATACCAGGCAATAAATCGTGCAACATATTGATCGTGGCGTGTGTTTAAATTCACTAAGGGAATACATCATTTTGAATGTCTGAAGACGTGATTTATGTTGTGACTGGCATGATATTGTGGTTCCATGCATTCTACGGGGACAGTCCGCATTCTTTGGGCATGCCAAGTGTGGGGGAAAGAAGGAGTATGTTGTTACAACGGGAAAGTTGGAGGGGTGGAGAGGCAGGGGCAGACCGACAGAGAAGAAGCCGGGCAATTCGCCATCGTGACCTGGAAAAACGTCTGTATGAGAAATGTTTGACAGTATACGAGACAGAAGGCTATGGTCAGATATAATCACTAACGTCACACGGCATGGACTATAAGAAGATTGGCAGTACACGCGACAGTTGGTTGTGGACATACATGATTGCCAATGCCACACGGCATGGACATGAAGACGGTTGGCAATACATGAGAGATAAGTCTGTGGACAGACAAGATCACAAACACCATACGGCCTGGACTATAAGATTGGCAATACATGAAACAGAAGTCTGTGGACAGACATGATCACAAACACCACACAAAGACAATAAGAAGAAGATCAAGTTAACGTTTGGTATTTGAGCAAACAATAAACGAGTCATTAGATCTGAAACATTATCCACTGCCCGTGATCTGCGGGGAATCATTGACGCCAGGAGACCCTTCAGGATCACATAATTCTGTGGAAACTTCGTACATAACGTCCGAATCAGACCTCTCCACGTAGGTCCCGTGTTGGATGTCAACGTAAAACTTGCCATTCAGGGCTTCTGGGGGTCGCTTGCCGGCTCTACAGGCAGAGAAGAGCTGCATGAGCGTCTGTCGATATCTGGTGCTCATCTTGTAATACAGGATTATATTGATGCTGGAGTTGATTGTCTCTAGCAGCAAGCCAAATGTCCAGGAAGCTAGGAATGTGTTGGCATACTTCCCAGAAACACTAAATTCTGGCTCGAAAAAAGTCACCATTAAGAACACCG